>PVKA01030128.1:0-27609 GCA_004027165.1 Ctenomys sociabilis
TTTTTTTTTTTTTTTTTTTTTTTTTTTTTTTTTTTTTTTTTTTTTTTTTTTTTTTTTTTTTTTTTTTTTTTTTTTTTTTTTTTTTTTTTTTTTTTTTTTTTTTTTTTTTTTTTTTTTTTTGACTAGTTGTTCTTGCTATTCAGGAGTTATACTGGACATCCTTGTCTTGTTCCTGATTTATGGGGACAGGTTTCTGTTTGACACATTTAATATGATACTGGCAGCTGGTGTGTCATAAATGGCTTTTATCATATTGTGATAAAGCCCATCTGTATCTATTGTTTTTTGCAGTGATTTTATCATGGAAACAAATTGTTTGTTTTTATAGGCTGATGCTTAAGAGTTTATCTTAATGGAAAGTTTGTTCCTGGTATGAAAATTTTATTAGTTAATATCTACTCTTTCATAGTTCTCTGAGTAGTGCTAACTACTGACCTTTGCCTCTGTCCCAGGATCCAACTAACTCTATGTACTTGAGGTGGAAGAGAGTAGCATATTCGGCCCAGTATAATTTTCCACAAAATGGCCATGGTATCATTAATGACCACAAGGCAACCAGACATTGACATTTAAAGAAAACCGATATAATAGCAACAGTTATGCCACTTTGGCTCTGATGATAAAATCGGTGTTAATTGCAACATCAGATTCAAAGTGAATATTGACAGACTCTAAAGCCCAATAAAGTAATACACTTGTCCATGGAAAAGAGATCTATAATTATGTTATGAAATCTAAATCCAACTGAATATTACCTACGATTTACCAGAGTAAATATCTATGAAGTGGAACAGCTTTCCTCTACTATCAATAGCACAATATTCAATAGTAATAACATAAAGTTATGAATTGAGGGATTTATAATTTGCTAGTTATACTTGTAAAGATGAAGGCAGTGGGGAACCAGAGAATGAAAAAAAAAATTTGAAAAATGAATGGGTCATGAGAAAGAAGGGAGAAAAGTTGCCTACGTGGTTTTACTGAGTAGTAACTGAATTAAGTAGTAATAGCTAATAAAAGATGTTACAAAGAACAGAAAAGAACAACAATTGCAAGGTATAAAAGAATAAAAAGGAAGGAAAATAGAAGTTGAAAAGAAAATGAGAAAAGACCAAAGTAATAGAAAAGAAGGGCTGGCTAAATAACTCAGCAGATTAAAGCACCTGTGAGCAGGAGCAGGGGCGGGGCCAGGGGCGGGGTTCTATCCCAGGGCCTGCCCCGCCCATGGGACAGCTGAGATGCCAATTGAGACTGGACTTGGTGGTGCTTGCTGGTAATCCCAGCACTAGGGAGGCTGTAAATGGGAGAATCACTGTGAGTCTGATCTAGTAGTGAGACCCTGAACACCCAGTAGATCCTTCCCTAAATTACAGAAAAAACAAAAATAAAAAATAAATTAATGATGCATATTTTTACCCCTAGAGAAACCATAAGAAATCCTAAAAACCTGATGTGAATAACAGCCTAATAAAATGAAACAATGCTGAAACTATTTTATTAAACAAAATTAGTGAGGAAAAGAGCAACAGAGATATAAAATTGGAAAGGGCTCATGGAGAATATATAGCATGATGGTAGAGACAAACCCAACTTTGATAATTACTTCAAATGTGTAAACTGAAACAGAGACAAAAAAAAAATAGGTTTTATACTTTTTTATTAATTTTATTAAGAAACCAATAGCAATGAGACGGTTTCAAATCACGTTAGGACAATTACAATAATTAATGCATTACATATTATTGTCTTCATAGTATTTATTTATAGTTCAAGATGCAGACATGATATCCAGTCCAAACACTATTAGTGCAAATCTTTCTTCTCATTGAACTAAGAGAAAGTAGCTGTGTATCTATCCTATTTTGTATATACAGATACAAAATGGTCCTTCATTTATATGCCGTTTTTATTTAGTTTTGTCCAAGATGGGCTTTCCATTGCCATTTAAATATTGTAGGTGCATGAATTCAGCAAAATAATCCCATACAGTCCAACAGTCCATAATAGTAGTGGGTTATCCATAGGACTGGCAATGTCAGAAGTTGTTGACCTGAGCCATTTACATCTCAGCATATTAATATATTTATACTTTTCTGCTGGATGGTTAAGACCAAGATAAAGCAAGACCTAACAGAAAAAAACAGAGAAAAGGAAAATATACATATGTATACACAAGAGAGTTAGGATAGATATACAGTTACTTTCTCTTAGTGCACTGAGAATAAAAGTTTGTACTAATATTGTTTAGACAAGGTATCATGTCTACATCTTGTTCTCTGAATAACTACTATGAAGGCAACAACACGCTATGTATTAATTATTGTAAACATTCTACTATCCTGATTTGAAACTGTTTCATCACTATTTTATCTTTTTTCTCATAAAAATGAATAAAAATAAAAAATAGGAGCCTCTATTTTGCTGTCCACAAAAAGGAAAACAAAAAGCAGAAATAAAACAAAACCAAAATCCTGCAAATGTAAAAAGCTCAGTTTGAATGTGATAAAATGAAAATGTGTATCATATTCAGGTCCTGTCCAGCTGCTGTGGTTGTATTGTTGTCACACAAAGTACCCCTCAAGGCAAAGAGAAATTCATGCTTCTCCACAAAAAACACTGCCTTAATAATAAGTATAACTTATCAAAGAGATGTAAAAACTGTTAATCTGTATAGACCTAGTATATTGTTCATAAAAAATGCACATCTAAAAATAGGATCATAAAATAAACCAAATAATCTTCAGCAAAAGTCTTTTCATTATTATCACGGAAATAGAACAAAGTTAATTTGGTATGATCAAAATAAATTTAACTTATAAAATCCATAATAATTTCTCAGATTTAGAGTTGGTAACTTTTGCCATTAAGAAACTAAGGGGGGGAAGAATAAGTGAAATGTAAAATAAGAAAAGGGAAAAATTAGTAGTGGTTAAATACATAAAGTAATAAAATGGAAAAAAAAAAAGGCAAGCGACAGAAAAAAACTGACATTACAAAATTTGCCAAAATCTACAAGAACAGATCGAAACTGAACACAACACAATGAAAATGAGCAGCCCTGTCCCCTTCTGACCCTCCCCCAGGAGCGACCTCCACTGTCCTCAGCCCTCTGCCCTCTGCCCTGAGCCAGCAGCCTGCACCGCCCTCACCCAGGGCTGCTGGGCTAATAGCGCCCTGCAGGCTGGAGCGCAGCTCCCAGAGCCCTCCACAGGCTCTAAGGGATGTGTGTGCACTGGGCGGGGCGCGCCAGGTTGCACGGGCGGCGCGACTGAGGTGCAGGGACAAGCAGGTGCGTGCTTATTCCAGGAGCCCAGTGCTTTGGGACTCAAAGGCGATCAGCTTAATTTCAAAGGGGGTAGAAAAGGAGAGGGTGGGAGGTTCCTGGGCGCAGCCTCTGCCAGAAGAGGTTCTTTGGCTTTAGCAGCAAGGGCCAGAAACCCTCTGGCCAGTGGACCTCAGGGGTCCCAGACCCACATTTCCTTTAGGATTGGGCGCAAGCTCTACCAGGCGGTGAGTGAGAGCAACGTGGCCAGGGTGGAAGGTCTCTTCCTCATCCAGAAAAGTGAACTTAATGAGGGCGACAGGAAGCACCGGTAATGGAGCTTTGGGGCAAAATGTGGGTGCGGGGGTGGCTCCAATGCATAGGAGGGGTGGAGTCCACCAGGCATTAGGGAGGAAGCGGAAGGGGGGAGAAGTGACTATTGGTGGGGGTATAGGGCCAGATTCCCAGACCTTCCAGGGGGTCTACACCAGGAGGGCTTTATGAGCTGCAAAGTTAAAACAACTTGAGGTTTTTTTGGGGGGAGGGAGCTGGACCAGGGTTTGAACTCAGGCCCTTGCGTTTGCCAGGGAAGCACTTATTCCACTGAGCCATCTCCTTGACCACCAACTTGAGATTTTTAAAACAACTTGTATTTCCTAGTATAGATCCCTTTTACTGACCACTTAAAATGATTTGACTATTGTAACAAATGTGGGTGTAGTATATTAATTCTTAGTTGCACGTTAAGAGAACTGTTGAATATATTGTAAAAAGTATACTAGGAAACATATCCCATAATGTACAAATTTAGTCTGATAGAATATAGTACCCATTTTCTATTAGTGTACAGTGTGTGTGTGTCTGTGTCTCTGTCTGTGTCTGTGTGTGTTGCTTACTAACAAACCTAACAAGGAAACTGGACTGAGAAGATGGCTCCATGTTCTTGATGAGGACGATCCATTAATTTCAAAACGTGAGCTTTCTGTTCATCAGTTTTATGGAAATGTCACTTAACTTGAGTTCCATGTACCCTCTTTTGAGGATTAGGAAAACAGTGACTTTCCCTGTCAAACTTTATTACTCTTTCTTTTACTGGAAACAATTTCATTTTACTGAGAAGTTGCAAGTATAATACAAAGTGGTATTTTCTTCCCCCAATTATTTGAAAGTCAGTTGCCTGTCTGGTGACTCTAAATGCTTCAGTTTATACCTCCTACAAACAAGGGCAGGCGTCTTCAAAACTAAAATATAGCCACCAAACCTGGCAATTCATATTATTACTCTTTAATCTTCAGATCTCAGCTAGGTTGTGTCAAATATCCAGGTAGGAAACACAAAAACATGCACGATCTGGCCTCTGTCCCTGTCCACAGCCCTGTCTGTCATCATCCTTCTGGCTGAGAGGGCTGGTGCCACCTGCTGACTCTTCACACCAGGGCTGAATGGAGAGAATTTATTTTTGAGATATTTTCACATGCTCTTTTTAGCAACCTTCTCCTCACAGGTGGAATCTACTCTCCATCCAAGCCAGTCACTCAGAGGTTTCCTCAAGCCTCCCTAAATTCAGTTAAATCCTCCTCCCACTTACGTTTGCTCTTCATCTTATATGCACAGTCCCACATGGTCTCTAGCTGTTGTAGATGTACGATAAAAAGGCATGAAATAAATGGATTTCTTACGAACTTAATTTCTGTTCAGGTTTTTGCAGATGAAAGTAGGTCTTGATCCAAGTTTCAGTGGCTGAATGAGATGAAAATTTGAGAACTTTATTTTTTCTCCTACAGAGTGAGAGGTGTGAGAAAATAGAAACTGATTTATTTCTTATGACTCAACATTAATGGCAATTATTCTATTAAAGGAAAAATATACCTATATGTGTTCTCTGAATACATATTTTATGCACAAGTGGCTGTGCATTATATTTATTTCACAGCCACTCAAGGTGAAAGTTACAGTGAGTGCCAGTTTGGGAAGATGATACTGTCTGTGCCTTCCAGCCTCTTTTACAGAAAATCCTGACTGAGGCTTCTTTACCTCCAAAAATGGGTGCTGAGTAGCAATCAATTCTGCCACTGACAAAAGGATTTTCTTGCATTTATGCCAAAGAGTTTTGTTGCCCTGAAATATTTACAAAAATTGTATAAGCTCTCTTCGACCCAAGCTTGAAAAATTATTTCCAGTGGACAAGTGGCTGCCACCCATCCTGTTGTCATGATGTGATTTTATGGAAAAAGCACAGGCAGATCCAAACTTTGGCAGCACCCATACGAGAGGAGTGGAGTTGGCTCCTGCCGGGACAGACCACCTCAGAGTTGTCACCAGCAACAGTAAGCAAGGACCACACCTCTGGGCTTAGGACATTCAGGTGAAAGAATCCTTTGAAGCGTTTTTGCATTGGTTGACTCAGAGGCTCACCTAATTCTGGAATCCCCGGTAGGCAGTGTCAGCAATAGAAAAGGGACATGTGCAGCAAGTATGTGGAGTTTTTCTTTTGCACTTAGCAGTGTGTATGCCTATTCACACCTCCGCCATAGCAGACCCACTCACAGGCATTACTCTCAAACTTGCACAACGTCCATTTGGTTACACAGCACACAGAATGCTGTTCTCAGCTTCACATTTCCAGACTTGAGCATTCCCAATCATTTCTTCAAGAGAAGTTGGACAATTTAGCTTGAGCACAGCCTCAAGTCTGATGCTGTGATGCTGTGTGACATCCTTGTGGCCTGAAGAAAGCAGTGAGTGGGACTCCCTAGAGGTACAGCTCCTGGTGGACAGACGTCACTCAGCCATGTCAGGCAGGGTTGCTATGCCCTGACTCACCACCTGGAGCCTGTATTTCCTCACCTGGTGTAGCCCAATGGTGGGAAGCACGTGCTACCTGGTGCCCTGGCTGGCCCAGGGAAAGCTGTCCTATGACTTAACTTTGTCTCCCTGGGCACCAAGACAGTATCCCTTCTAGGAGCCAGGCATGGCATCCTCCTGATATTTTGCTGCTTCCACCTCAACACTGGTTCTGGCCCCTGAGGAGGCCTGTAGCATTTTACAGCATACCAGACCCTTCACAGTACGGTGGCTGAGGACACAGAGCTTTGCAGAGACCCTGATGCCAAGCTCAAGCAGTGAAGCAAGCTTCGAGCTGTGTTGTTTCAGGAGGAAAGGAGACGTTGTCTTCCCCACATGAACTTGTGTACACAGCCTAAGGACTCACGGCTTCCATAATGAAGGACTTAAATAGCCAGAAACCTAATAGCAATGAGGCTTCTACCTAGGAGGTAGCTAACTTGTACATGACTCCCGCTTTCCCACAAAATAAGCCAGTGTAAAGACAACCAGCATGGAATTGTTTATCAAATGCTTATACTGTTATTCCATACTTTTATCCAGTGGCTCCTTTATCACAACCTTTTCCCACCTGCTAGTTGTGTTATTTTGTGGGTTCTTAACTGAGCAAGAAAAGCATTCATTGTCCAGGGGACACTGAGGAAACCTGGCCCAGGAACTGTGGCTGTGTCTCCCAGAGCAGGGCCCAGGGCCTCTTCCTCCCAGCCTTGGACTTTGGGCCACCTGTCTGCCCACTGTCCCCTGCAGATGGGAGGTGCTTCTTCTTCCTTTAAGTCTTCTGTGTCAGGTGGCATGCATTTAAACCCACATCCTCCTTCTGACTGCCCTTGTGAGCCTTGCCAGGACACCATAGCTCTTAGGGCTCCCCAGTGTGTCTCCCTGCACTCGAGATCATCCTGGCATCTTTGTCCCTCTCCTCCTCTAGCTTCTGAGCTCCTGAATGGCAAATGACGTAATGCTCCCAGGCCTAGTTCCACATATGAACGAGTTGAGAATTTGAGGGCTCTGGAGTTCATAAATCAGCGCGCTTTTCCTCTGAACTCTGTCATGTTTACACCTATGACAACATAGTGTGTGTTTGTGTGTGTGTGTGTGTGTGCATGTGTGTTTTGTGTGTGTGGCCTTGGGAGGCTGCTTCAGAAAGTCACCTTTCTCGCTCCCCAGCCATCTTGACGGCTGCTTCTGGTTGAGGGCCGTCCTCACCTAAGGCAGGAAGATGGTGGTCGCAAAGAAGACGAAAAAATCTCTGGAGTCCATCAACTCTAGGCTCCAACTTGTTATGAAAAGTAGAAAATACGTGCTGGGGTACAAGCAGACGCTGAAGATGATCAGACAGGGCAAAGCGAAATTGGTCATCCTTGCCAACAACTGCCCAGCCTTGAGGAAATCTGAGATAGAGGACTAGGCTGTGTTGGCCAAAACAGGTCCACCACTACAGCAGTAATAATATTGAACTGGGCACAGCACGTGGAAAATACTACAGAGTATGCACCCTGGCAATCATTGATCCAGGTGATTCTGATATCATTAGAAACAGCTTGTTAAAAAAAAAAAGTCACCCACATGATGTTTAGGCTAAGTTCAAAGGATCTTTGGGTGCCTGATGAGCCCTGCACTAGGAAGGCTTTCACTCATTCCCTTGTCTACTCCACCTGGGTCCCGTGCCTTATGCCTGGCCTTACCACTCATTGGGCCTTGCTTCCCAGGTATGAATTTAGGACTGCATAATATACAACCCGTTTACTATGAAGCTCTGTCACTCTGGGGAGTGTGGCAGTCGAGGGTGACACAGTGTTCTCCCTCAGCGTCCATACCGCCTCTTTTTTGAGCTCTTGGGGAACCAAGACTCCGCCTAGAGCCACCATCTTCCAGTCAACTCACACCACCAAAGTCACCTAGATCTCACTTGACAATGCTGCCTGGATTTAGATCCCCCCATGCCACCATGTCTTGCCCCAAGCCTGTGCTACTTCATAGGCCAACTTAGTTCTTGGACCATGGGAAAATTTATACAGGGCGGAAATTGTGGAGCCGCACCTGGGCCCACATTTTGGCCCCCAGTTACTCAGCACTATGCCAGCTCTTCTCCTTTTGTGTGATAGCAGGTGACCTCTGCCTTGGTTAGAACCCTATCTCTCCTGCTGGATAAGGCCCCCATACCATTACAAGGTAGCCAGGATTTGGGGGACAAGTCAGACTAGTATAGTGCAGGTCAGGAAGCATCCAATGGGAAGCCTGTGAAGCATCTGTGAAGCCTGCAGAGGGCTTACACCATTACAGAGCACCTATGTGAAGCCACCCCCTGTGGGATGTAACACAGCGCTGTTTGGTCACCACCAGCCTCCCTGGCCTGGGCAAGAACGTGAAGGGCTGGAATTCAGGGCCAGTGTGTTTAGGTGATTATTTTCCTTGGCCAAGGAAAAGGCAGGACAGACAGTGTGAAGTGGTTGAGGACTTGGAGTCCAGATTCCTGGGGAGCAGGAGCAAAGGTTCACTGCTTTCCATGCCCTGGGTAGAGGTGCAGGAGGTGTAAGCTGACCCCAAAGGTCCTCTCTGTCCTCGATGCGCCTCAGTGCAGAGTTCCCTCTGCTCGCACCAACACCTGTCCTGGAACTCGCACCTGTTGTTCTTGTGAGTCCCAGCGTCTAGGACATGGCATTCAGCCTCCCAGTGGCCTGCTCCACACTTATAGATTCTCACTGAGCACAGCCCTTCTCCTGCTAGGCCTGTTCTGGTTGTCAGTGTGATCAGAGCCCAAGCTCACAGCCTGCCGTACCATAAGCTTCTTCCAAGGAGGAGTTTCCCTTAGGATCTTTTCCCTCCTGCACCCCCAAAACTACAGTCATACTGAGGACATAGTGGGAGTTGTGCAGGGGACTCACAGTGGTAGCCAGGCTTAAATGGACTTGTCCTGGACCTAGTAGCTCTGAGTGGCTGCTGGCTGAGCCTGGGGTTGCCTGTCCTGGGTGCCCTCCTGTCTCTGGGCACCTGAGGGCTGAGGCTGGTGAGCCCTACCCTGTGCTGCTCATGACAGTTGGGTAGTTCCTGAAGCACCTGGGCTGAGTGAACCATCTTCTCACTTGTTCTCATGTGCTCTTCCCATGCGAGGTCCTGACTCTGGGGCCTCAAGGTCTGGAAAAGCAGCAAAGCATCTTCACTGCTCTCTCTCTCTTTATCCAAGTTCCTGGGATGGCAGTTGTACCAGACTGTTGACCACAGGGTTCTAAGTTCTGTTTGGACCTGTCACCAAGGAAGTGAGGTCATGTGCTGGGGTCCATAGCTAAGCTTTCCCATCTAATGAGATCATGTCCCACTCCCCTTCTTTTCATAGTGGAACAAATCTGTGTGTTCCTTAGAGACAGCCACAGAAAAACTGGAAAAGCTGAGTGTGATTTCTACAGTCTACTGAACTTTTATACCTTAAAGTAAAAAATAGACAGTGTGACATATACTTTTAAATTGAAAGGGTCCAGTCTCTTTGAAATGTCATGCTTAGACATCTGCTAAATTTTGGAATGATTTTCTATCCTGGGGTCATTTGATTATTATTTCAGTTCCATTAACGAGTGTGGAGAAGTTGACAAAAGTACCCATCACAATTTTCCTTGACATATCAAAGTTTCATACTATACTGTCTGTGTGTCCAGAGACAAGTACTCATATGAGGTTTTAAATTTCCAGCGCTCAGGAGTGATTCTTGTTCACACCTCGATACCGAATTGAGTCACAGGCTGTGGCACTCAGTACCATGGTATCCTGTGAGCAGGGACAGCAGGGCTCATTGCAAGGTGAATCCTGTGCAGGGCCGTGGGGAGCATGGCCACCTGCTGATGGAGAACACACACACACACATCCCTTCGGAGCTTCCTTGTGGTGCTGCTGTCACTTCCAGTCCTCCCTTTTCATGCAGCCCCTGTGCTTTGTGTCCCCGCCGAACAGTTCACCTCTCCTAGAGGTCATGGAGCTGACACATTCAGGAGACGTGTTCCTTGGTTGGTCTTCCTCAAGCAGTGCGCCTGTGCGTGCTCCCTGGGTGCTGCTTCTTGTCAGGGTCGCAGCCATCCCCTGGCTTGTGTGGATGAAGCTGGACCTGCTCGTGCAGCCGTCACCACCCGCTGAGGGCCATTTATTCTGGTCCAGAATGACCCTATCTTTGTCTTTTCTAAAGGTGCTTGGATTACACGGATTGAATATCCTTAAATTTTAATTGTTGCCAGGTGTTGTTCTCTGTGTCTAATGTACAGAGCACACCCCAGAAGCCCACAGACCCAGGCCAAGTCCTCCTAATTGCTCTTGTCAGGCTCAGTGCGCCCAGGTTTGTTCAACTCAGCCAGGTTAGGTAGGGCTGTGTGTCTTGCCATGCTCTGCAGCATCTCCTAATATGCAACAAGAGAGGCAGAGTTCTTGAGCTCTCAGACTGGAAGAGAAGGGAGTCCAGAGGACAGCCACAAGCATCACAGGGTTTTGACAGCATCACATAGACACAGCAGCCTAGGAAGGAACAAGCTACCCATGGAGCTGCAGGGTCTGCCCTGCCCAATGAACACTGCGGTGCTGTAACCTTCTTAAGAACATGCCTCTCATGCTCACATGATGGGCTGTAGAGAAACCTGGGCCCACAGAGAAACCTATCCAAAAGCACTGTATTGATCCAGTGTTCCCAGGAACGGTGTAAGTCCAAAAACCCAAAACAAACCTGGGAAGGACAGATTGGGACAAAGATGTATCCTCTCTCTGTGTGCTTCCTAAGCTTGTGACATTCCTGGGATTGACCAAGCATGAGAAAAGATCTCCCTGCCAAGCAATAATGATCACAGAAGATCTCAAATGTGGGATGAGGGCACAGGTCTCCTCCAAAATCTTCAAAACAGCACCTAACAGTTGCTGGCCTAATAGAGAAGTCAGCTGGCCTGTCCTTGAAACCAATCTCATCAGCTCAGATCCATCCCCCATGTAGAAGTTTTCCTTACTCTTTTCCTTACCCTGGTGACCCAGAACCTTGGGTCAGGAAGGTTCTTGAGCTGACCCAAGCTCACTCCCCAGCTCCCCTCATGGGCCTTCCTCAGAGCCCTATAAGGGCTTCCTCCAGATAGACACCCAGGTTCAGATATCCACTCTGGCCTACAGAGCCTCCACCTGTAACCCCATTACCTGCTGGATGTGGAGTTATGGGCACCTAAATGGAAATTCAGGTGGCTGAGCACAGGCAGGTTCTCAGGAAATGTAGCAATGAGTCAACAGGCTCTAGGCTAAAATCCCCGCATTTTAGATCCATTTCAAAAGGCTGAATCATCCCTCCCTGGCAGTGTATTTTGTGTACACACATTTCCTCAGGAATTCAAAAATGTAGGATCAACTACATGAGCCTTGAAGGATCCTATTTCAAAATGCAGGATCTAGTGGGCCTCTAGGGAACAGAGCTACCAGTGTGTCAGTGGAGGTTTCAGTTGGCCATGATTCCTCATGCCACCTACAGGTCATTGCTCTCTGAGTCCAGGAACTTGATATGTGAGATCACTGGGATCTAGCTCAGCCAGCTCCTGGTCCTTACCCCACTCACATATTACCCCAGGTGAGTCATTCTGGGATGCTTGGAGAAACCTGCTATCCCCTGACTTGCTTCTGGTTGACTGCTGGCAGGAAAAGTCTGTAAAGTGAAGACAGCACTGTGATGAGCATCTAGACCCAGGATCGGGCTGCTGGCTTTTTCCCTGCTACTCAAACCTCATGTCCAAGTAGGAGAGCAGTCCTATTTTCATGGGCCTAGGACAAGCATGTTGGGCTAGCAGGCTAGTCACCACATTCAGTCAGCATAGCCCTGGCCTGCATGGGCCATGCGTACCTGTGACCTAGCACTATTTGTGCCCATGCCATTGGCCAAATCCAGGGAGGCTTTATGGAACCCTGAACAACATTGTACCACATTTCTTAGGAAGCACCAGACAGGGAAGGCCCAACGGGCAAGGCATGGATACCTTGAGTCAAGTTATGAGTGGACGAGTGAAATCTATTTGATCCAATTAGGTCCAGAAACCAGATTAGGTATTAGGAGGCTCCTGGAGGAGCAGGGATAACAGCAAATGTATCCCATGGCTGATCCCAGGAAGGATGGAAGATGAGCCTATCCACTTGTTAACAGCCCAAGATCTGCTAGGCAGGGAGAGTTGCTATTTGTACCTTGGGCACAGTGAATCTTGGGTTTTACACAGAAGTAGCACTCCTAGAGTTCATGTCCCTCACCTCTGAGGCCCTACTTCACAGCCAAGGCAAGAGGGTGGACATTGCACAGTGGATACTTGTGTATTAGTTCAAGTCTCCACACATGGAGTTCCTCAGTGATGATCTCACACAATCCCACGCTATCACTTCTTGCTACTCTCATGATCTACATCTGTGGAGGAGTCTGTTACCTGTAGTGGCAGACTTCTGCCGGGATCATTTAAAAATGTAGCTTTCCAGCTGCCTGCCTAGGCTCAGATGACCACTTTGGACCTCATTTTACTCTGTTGCCCAAGTGGCTGGATAAATGCAGTCCTGTTCTAGGACATCCCTGCCTGCTGAACCCTCACTAGCCCACCATTCCAAAAATTATTTTCTGACCTTTCAACATTGTACGGGAGGAAGTGGAATTGCCCATTGATGAGTTCAAAGCCAATATTATCCAACACCAGGGGACTGAAGAGGAAAGAAAGCAAATAAGGAGCCCTCCCTGGATAACTACCCAGAGTGTCACCATAGGACAGGGAACAGCAGGATTTCACTGAAATGACTTATATATCCTCTTTGGGAGGTCTGGTCCTTCTTTGTAGCAGGCAGTACATTCCTGAGCATGAGGGGACACACAGCAGATCATAAGGGGAGAATGAGAACACAGATGGGGAGAGTAGGAACTTTGGCAGTATACCATTTGCATTGGGTTTGTTTTCCTTTTACAGCACTGTGGCTTGAAGCAAAGGCCTTCTACTACATGCTCAGCACAACCCAGTTTTCAATATGTCTTCAGAGTGGGCTTTACTAAGTCAGAAAGTGTTCCTGGCTCAGCTTGAGTTTTAATGTTCCTGACTTGGATTCCTTCAGTTGGATGCCAATTGTGCACAATAGTGCCTCATTTGCAATGTGACTGAACAAGCAGTCACCTGGACCAGGAGCTATGCATTTTTGCCTGGTGTCATCCAACTCCTTTTGGTCGTCTCTGGAAGGCTTTCTTGTGAAATTAAGAAATGCCTTGATTAGTCTTGTCAGAGATGGGTGTTGCATTGAAATTTGCATAATGTAGATGAGTGAATTCAGCAAAATAATCCAGTATAGTCCAGGACTCCATAATAGGAGTGGGTTATTCATAAGACTGGCAGGAGCATTTTATATCTTTTTATACAAAATAGTTGGGATAGATATACAGATTCTTTCTATTCAGTGAGGAGAAAGATTTGTACTAATACTGTTTGGGCAGGACATCATGTCTACATTTGTACTATCAATAACTACTATGAAGACAACCATATGCAATGTGTTAATTATTGTAACTGTCTATTAAACTGCTTTGAAACTGTCTTTGCTATTTGTTTCTCAACAAAATAAAAAAAGAAAAGAAACACCTTGAAGGCATGTGATCAGTCAGCAGCATTTTCTTCTCCTGACCCAAGAAGGCACAGAAGCTGAACCCTATCGCCACCTACCTATCAGCTAAGTACTTTGCAGAGTGTCTCCTGGTGTGGAGGCAAATAGACAGGGAAGGCAGGAGAGATTGTCCCTTGATACCAGGATCCCTGGGGGCAGCTTTGTCTTCTCAGGCCATTCTAACCTAACCAACTTCCTGAGAATAACTCTGTGGGGAATTACTACGCACTGATTCAGCACCTGGGCATCTGAGGACCCATATGAACCAGACCTCACAGTTTAGAAGCTGAGTACAATGGGCTGTGCTTATCTAGTCACAGATGGTGTCCCACACAGTACCTGAGAATGAAACGTCTGAGAATTAGTCAATCAGGACTGCACAAATAATAAAGGTGGTTACTTGCTTCTCTTGCTAATGTGGGCTCTGTGTGCTTTCTTTTTGGGGAAGCTCACCTGGGAAATACCCCTTCAACCTCAGAAGCCCGACAAGAGGCGTAGTCCACAGGACGAGGTGATTGTCCCATTTTGAATGCCTGGAAACAGTGACTAACAATGAGGAAAAACAGTTGGCTTGTAGACAGGCTTTCCCAAGGTTCTCCCTGATAAATGAAAGTATGCTTTTGGTATCTTTGGAGACCCCTAGGAATGGAAAGTGGTCTGTCTGACTCCTGAGAACATGTTAAATGTCTTTAAAGCAATAGACATGCACATTCCATGGAGGCATGATGCCGAATTCCAGCAGAAGTCCCATTACGGGGCACAGGGAGCACTGCCTCCTCTTGAGCTGTAAGGACCCATTGCCCGGACAGTCCCTGTGAGAGTCTTCTGGGACCGCATGCAAGGTCTGCCCACCTCTCCACATAACACGGGTGTATAACCTACATGGCCCTCAAATACTGGAGCTGGCAAAACAGTTAAACACATGTGTAGGGGACACCATCCCCAGGATGCTGGCGTGCAACGACAGGGTTGATAACACCGAGCTGAGCCAACAGGAGATTGTTCAGAAAACTAGAAAGGCCAACTATCCTGCCACACACAAGTTCTATGGAATGGGCAATGCACAGGCAGGGAGCAGATAACTAGACTGGGATAAACTGGTTCATTATCTCAGTTCACCTTGTTTGGGTAGCAATCCAACTCAGATGAGCTCCTGAGTAAATGCACCACCTATTTAGAAGTTATCTGTGCCACCAGATGAGCATATGATAAATGATGGGCACTGTGCAGTATCGTACCTTCAGGGGAAACGCTTCCACCATGCATGAAGGACTTAAACTACTGAGCGTGACAGCTGGCACCTTCAGAAGTGTGGCAGCCCTTTTAGCCCTCTTGCCTGCTTCCCAGATCATTCAATCTATGATGCTGTGTAAGTAATGTGCCACGGATAGGTTACAAGTGCTAAAAATGTACCAACTAAAGAACAAAAACGGGGCCTCTGCCAAGCAGTGTCAGTCCTCATGGCTTGGCCCAAAGGTAAATGCAGCCCCAATGAAGGAGTAATATATGATGCTGGCATGTGTTATCCAGATTAGAAATCAGGCCGAAGTCCCAGTTAATGGGGATAGCAGGAAAGCAGAGGACAGTGTGAAACTGACTATTTACTGGTCATCAAAGAACATATAGCACGTACTACCATTTGTGGACAGCAGACACACAGGTAATAAATGGCAACCCAAAGCACTCCTCAGGCTACAGTGAATGTTTTTAAGGACACAAAAGTCACTATACAAGCCCAGGTGTCAGTGGCTGCTTGGGTGTCCACCCTTATGACATTTCTCATTCCTAGTTACTGAACTCATACTAGGATTAGTTTGCTCCTCATCTTATTTGCACAGCATCACATGGTCTCTTGTAGATTCTCAGTAAAAAGGCATGAAACAAACGGATTTCTTACAAACTTACTTTCTGTTCAATGTTTATGGAGATGTAAGTAGTGAGTTGATCAAAATTTCAATAGCTGAAATACAGAGATGCAAATTTTAGAAGTAGTTTTTCCTCCTCCATAATAAAACACTGAGAGGAGGTGTCAGAAAAAATAGAAACTTGGGCCCAACTGATAGCTCAGCAAATTTAAACACCTGCTTTGTCAGATGCATGGGTCAGAGGTTCCATCCCAGGACTGCTGTGCCAGCCCTGACCCTGGGGTCCACTGAGATGCTGCCTGAGAGTGGGTGTGGTGTCACATGCCTGTAATCCCAGAACTTGTGAAGCTGAAAACAGGAGAGTCGCTACAAGTCTGATCTGTGTAGTGAGACCCTGAAGGCCATATAAATCCTGCAGTAAATAGAAAAACTGCAAACTGATTTATTTATTATGACCCAAGGAGAACTGGGCAGACTGCCCACCTCTGCACATAATAATGGCAATTATTCGAGTGAGCAAAAAACATACCTCTATGTGTTCTCTGAATACATATTTTATGCATGTGGCTGTGCATTATATTTATTTTAAAGTAATTAAAAGTGAAAGTTACAGTGAGTGCCGATTTTGGGAGATGATACTTAGGATATTTTTCTTTTTGTTATTATATTTGAAAATTATTTCATAAGAACATTCATTTAAAATAATGCTGGTAAAAGTTATGTGGGGTATTCTGTGATGTGGTGTGAATCATAAGTAAGTACTGTGAATGATATTATCAGAAAACAATATCTGAGCTGTGATCGAAATATACAATGAATGTTTACATTAAGTAATTTGATACAAGAAAACACATTGCCATTCCTCTCCCTCAGAATACTCCTGTACTTCACACACTCTTATCCCGTCATTCCTGCCACTTCCTGAAGCAGTTGTGGAAGTTCATTCCTTGTGAATTTACACGTGTAATAAAAGAAAGACAATGAACGCTGTCGCCAAGCGGCATCTAATGGATGAGCTACAAATACTAACTCTGAATCATGGCAAATAGGAAGGGAATTTAATCTATGTACCTTTTGCACAGGAAATATGTATAATATCACATCAAGATACACAAAAATTTTGTCCATAACTAATTTCAAAGAAAAAATCATTAAAGCATGCACATAGAAAAAACATTAGCTATGGAAGAACAAAATTAAATAGCATCCTATTCCACATGAGAAAAACAAGAGAGCAAGTGGGTATGAAACTAGACTAATTGAAAGGCTGAAAAAGTTTGTCTTCACTGAATTTTATACTTAGCAAACATATCTTTGAAAACTAAAAGTAAAATATTTTCCAGTTATACAAACTCAAAATATTCTAGTACCTCCAGATGTGGCATATAGAAAATAACAAAGACCATAATACAGAAGGCAAGAGAAGTTGCTGTATGGTCCTCAGTAAAGAATAAAGAGCTCGGGCTGGGGAGATAGCTCAGTGGAATAAGTGGTTGCCTAGCAAGCATAAGGTCCTGAGTTCTATCCCTGGTACCACCATCAAAAAAGAATAAAGAGCTCTCAAAATGGTAGTTATGCAGGATGATGCCAAATATAATTATGTTACATGAACCCATTTAAATAAAGTTCATTGAAGTTTTCCACAAAATAGTATCAATCTTTTTTTTTTTTTTTTTTTTTTACTGGGGATTGGACTCAGGACCCTGTGCTTGCCAGGCAAGCACTTAGTCTACTGAGCTATCCTCTGACCCAATAGTATTCATCTTATGTCAAATTATATCCATACATATATTCATATATATATATATATATATATATATATATATATATATATATAATGTGGGTATGTAAAACACAAGGGAGAAATAATATAAAGTCAATGGAAAATGGAAATATACTTTTTAAAGTTACTAATACCAGGAGAAAATATCATACCATGTCTTATAAATAGATTGTAAGTCAAAGATACAGTATAAATCATAAAACAAAAATTAAAATTAGGGGCTGGGGAGATAACTCAGTAGGATAAGAACTTGCCTGACAAGTGCAAGGACCTGAGTTCAATCCTTACACCAAGAAAATTAAAATTAAACAATATTCAGAAAAGTAATTATCAATTAAAATTAAATATTTCAAAACAATATTCCAAAATTAAAATTAAATTGTTAGTCCAACTAAGAGGCCAGAATGTAGTACATCATATGTATGAATTTGTGATCAATTCACAGTATTCACATAGTATTTGAATAGGTTAATATACACAAAACATAAACTAAAAAAAAGTTTTCATGATAGCAAAGAATTACTAATAATAAACCATAACATAAATACTGGAACAGCAAACATATGACCAGCATTTCTAACAGTGTGGGGGTAGGATACTGCACAAAGTTCTAGTATGTTGTGGACATGGACAGTGTCCAGGGCACTAACTGGTAGCCAGGTGTCACTTGTGGGACTGAGTTACTGCTGTTTCCTTGATATCCACCCTGTAGACCTGGACAGAATCATAACCCGTAGGGTGCAGGGGAAGTCAATTTGTAGAGTATGCTGATGGCAATATTTTGCTGCTGTATACAAAAGAATAATTGAAAACACTGCTGTTGTAGACCTTTTTTTTTCCTCTTGTGCTAATTGTTTACCCTATTTGGTGGGTTCTTTCCATTCTCATTCATGGAGTTGTGGTCTTTTGATCTCTCTTTAGAATGTCTTTTAGTAGTCTGTTTATGGTTAGATTTGTCATCATGAAATTCTTTTTTTTTTTTTGGTGGAACCAGGGATTAAACTCAGACCCTTGCCCTTGGCAGGGAAGAGCTTATTCTACTGAGCCATCTCCCTGGCCCATGAAATTCTTTAGTTGTTTTTTTGTCATGGAAGTATTTCACTTTTTCAATATACTTGAAAGAGAGTTTTGCAGTGTACCTTAATCAGGGTTAGAATTTGTTTTCTTGCAAGACTTGAAGTACTTTGCTCCATGCTCTTTTTGAGTTGATTGTTTGTGAAGAGAACTCTGCTGTTATTCCTTTAACTTTAAATGTCATCTGTTTCTTTTCTCTAGCAGCTTTTAGTATACTGTTCCTGTGCTGAATTTCTGGGACCTCCACGATTATATGTCTGGGTGTGTTTTTCATTGGGTATTCCAAATTGTCATTTGGAATTCTATTTGCTTCAGTTATTAAATGCTAGAGTTTCCCCATATTTGAGAAGTTTTCTGCTATTGCTTCTGTCTGTATTCTTTTCATATCATTTGTTTTGGTTCCTTCTTTCTCATGGATGGCAGTTAGTCTTATGATATCAATCCTTGCATCATCTTACAGATGTTTAATTATTTTTTCTGGCATTCTAGTTGTTTTGAAGAGATCTTTTCTTACATTTCTAGTAGCTGCAATGGTGTCTTCAAGGTCTGAAAGTCCATTTTCACTTTCATTCAAACCATTTTGCCAGATTGTGTTTCAGGTATTAATTTCCTGTATAGCACTTTGAATGCTTCATGCATTCTGTTTCTTTCCTACATTGCTCATTCAAGGATTTCATCATTTTTCTATTGTGCTCTATTTTTTTATCACTGTCTGTTTAGAAGCACTAATACTTCTTTCATTATAATTATCATTTCTTTTTTTACTTCAGAAATTATTTCTGATCTGATTTCCTCTATATCTTTCTGCAGTTGTTTCTTTACTTCTGATGCTATATTTCAGATATTTCAGGTGTGTGATTTCCAGTTTCTTCTATTCTATTGTCTCCTGCATTTGTTCTGGGTGGGCTCAGGGCCTGAGAATGCATTTTGCTCCTTCTTTTGTTGTTTTGTATGGCACTATCTTCTGAGTTTTGGTGTAGAGCTTCGGTAGAGTTATTAGCTTAGCACCAGGTCCAGATCTACCAAGCTCAAATTCATCCAGATGGGTGTGACTTGGGTCTGGTTACTATGCTCCACTTCTTCCTACTGAAGCCCATGGAACTGAACCTGCTGTGGCATACTCACAAGATGTTCTCCCCCTGGACCAGCTGGGTAGGTCTTGCTTCCAGCCTTTGTGCAGGGAGTTCTGCCACAGGGTTCTCACTGGACTGGTCTGATGAGGAAATTCCACTCACATGCCAGTCCTGGGCACTGACTCAAATGAGGATCTGGAGGACCCTGGGCTGCCCTACTCCCATGGCAGTCCTGGGCTGTGGCTGGAGTGAGGATCCGGAGGGCCCTAGGTGGTCCCACTTATTTGCCAGGTATAGGCTCGGGCCAAATGAATATCAAGAGAACCCTGTTGGATGGATCTGGCAGGTCCCGGTTGGCCCCACTCACACATCAAGCCTGGGCTCTGGCTTGAATGAAGGTCCCCAAGGCCCTAGTGGTCTCACACACTGGGCCTGGGTGCTGGCTCACATGAGGCTCCAGTGGGCCCCTGGCAGTTCCGCTCATACATAGGGCCTGGGCTCTGACTGGAATCTGGAGTATAGTTTTAAAGTAATTTTTTGGGGTCTTTTTAAGACAACATCTTGCTATTCTGTCCAGGCTGGCTTTGAGCTCACTTTGTAATCCAGGCTGGTGTCAAAATTACAGATATCCTCCTGCTTCAGTCTCTCAAGTACAGCCTTGCATCACCATGCCCAGTTTAAAATAATTTTTACCAAATGAAATGTACTGGTTTTATAAAAAGTATTATGCTGTGTATAGATTATGTCTTATACCATAAGAATTTCATATTCCTAGTCTTGGAAACTAAGAATTTAATGATTACATGAGATCCCTATGAAGTTTAATATCTGTGAAATGAAGACATGTTATTCATACCATTCTACTTTGAATGTATAAAAAGCACTGGCAGGTACTCAGAGAAAGTGAGCATCTACAACTTCCTCTTCAGAGGCCAGAAGCTTTAGTGTTACTAGGGTGAAGGTCTTGCTGGCACTGGATTGTAGTTCTGAATGAGACAGGAGAGTACTTTGTCATTTTCCCCCCAAAAGGAAAGAGAAGATTGGAAGATCAGAGGAAGTCAGTAAAATGACAGACATATTACGGTGCGAATTCCTATCTCCTCATTCATTTTACTGATGCTTGGCATTGAGGTTTCCTATTCAGTTTGACCTGGAGTGAAATAAACAATGTGAAAATTGGGTTGGTGCTTGGGGAATAGAGAGGACAAAGGGTTATGGAAAGATAAGCCCTCAGGATTTAAAAATACCGTGGGAAGGCTGTAGGCTACTGTTAGTCATGTAATCGAGTGCTTATTATAGGTCTTAGGAATTTCTCTTCAAAATTAATATATAGTAGTCCTTCTTACCTGATGGGACACATCTCAAAATCCTCAGTGGAATTCTGAAACTGTGGACAGCACCTAACTTTCAACTTCCATTGTTTTTTCCCCATATATGCTTACTTGTGCGGAAGTCCAATTTGTAAGTCAACTATGGTGAGTGACTAGCAGTAAGAGATAACACTAAGAAAAATGTTCAGTGCATTATAACAAAATTGTCATTGTCTTTATTCTTAAAATTCGGGACCATCATTTAGTGCTATTACCTAACCAGTTGATGCGGCTAAGAGGTGGACAGGGTGTCCATTATGGATACATTAGATGACAAGATAATTCAGATCTTGGGGAAGATGGAGCAGTATTGGGTGAGATACATCACTTTACTCAGGATAACACACACTTTAAAACTTATGGTGTTTTATTTTCTAGAATTTCTCATTTAAACATTTTAATGACATGATTGACCATGGGAAACTGAAATCAAGGAAAAAGAAACTACAAATAAAATTGGACCTCTTGTCTTATCTTAGGCGTTTCTCTATTTCCTTACGTTGTGCTATTTCATTGTCTCGCATGTCCTCCTCATTTTTCTATCTCTAAGACTTATCATTGTTGATCTTTCTATCTTATTTGTTTCATTTAGCCGTTTTCTTTTTGCAGAAACATAGTCAGATCTTCCCTTTTTTTTGGTTTTGTATTTTTTGGCATGGTGTACAGGGTCTACAGGGTTTCACTGTGTAGATAAGACTTGCAGTGATTCTCCTGTTCACAGCCTTCCAAGTGCTGGGATTACACGTGCATACCACTATGCCCAGTCTCAATTGCCAATGCAGCATGCCCTGAGGTCAGGGGTGGCACAGCAGACCTGGGGATCAAAGCCTGGGCTCTTGTGTCTGCATAAGCAGGTGCTTTAATACACTGAGCATTTGGCTGGCCCAAAGCTTCGTACAGTGTTACTGTGAGTGATTCTGGTCAAACATGTTTCGCCAAAGGCTTCTGACTTCTCTGGTTTTTGACTGTGACTGGACCATGACTGCAACATTTCCCTCCTGGCTTCAGAACTTACAACTTAAAGCAGGCAATGGAGCTTTTTAGGCTTTGTGTCTATATTTTAATCTCTATGCATATTATATATAATCTACAATATATATATATGTAATGTTCCCTCTTGCATTGGTGTTTTTGTGAGAATAGGTCAATTTTCATTTTTTAACACAGTATTTTCAGGGCCAGGGAGATGGCTCAGTAGAATAAGCACTTGCCTGGCAATCGCAAGGGCCAAAGTTCAATCCCTGGTTCAAAAAAAAAATTTCATTGCTCTTATATCAACTGCCATGGTCAGATAACTTACATGGCTTAATGATTTAATTATAAAGTTTCTTGGTCAACTTATGAAGAAGAAATGAAAGAAATTTCCTCTTAGAAAATTTGTCTTTCCTGAATTGCTAGTATATCGCCGAATGTTTAGGCCCAAAAAGAATAACAAGCTTTTTGTCTATGGCTTTTATGTAAATGATAGTTGTAAGTAGAGTGGAGAAAATCAGTACTATATAAGAAATAACTCAGAATAAAAGCTAATGTATGATGATCATCTGGAAATGGAATTCAGGATTATTGTATGAAATAGAAGAAAATACTGCATGAAATATAGGGCTTAAGTGGTTATGAAGCACCCAGTCTCATGTCCCTGGGTGAAGATGTTACCCTGTTGTGAGTTAGAGCAGTGACATGAAAGATTAACATGTATGAACTAAGTTGTATATACAATGAAGAAAAAAAGTTGATTCTATATTCTATTGTTTACCTAGAGCCTAAATTCTACAATTAAACTTCTTACACTTTGTTTGTTAAGGTATTTGTCACCCAGGAAGTTGGCCTTTAGGTTCTGTTAGATTTCATTTCCAAATAGTGCTGCAATTTAACAGGTGAGTTTATCAAGCAAATAACTTGAACTTTAAGTTGTGGCTTGGAGACACATGTCAGGGAAAAATGCAAGACAGCACTCACTGGGCTAGATTTACATGCAGCTGTAACCCAGCCATTATATTGTCGAATACAAAACATTCGTATATCAAAAAAAAGGATCCTTCAGAGACTTTCCCATGGCAAAGATATTTTACAGTACTTAGGGAAAATATTGTGTTTATCTGACAGCAAATTTAAAACCTGTTACACCTTAATTTATACAGCATGGTATATTCTTTCATGCCTTTTCCTTATACTCCACTATGTTCCTCAGGAAAGTCTCAGGCTCTGTTTCCTAATTGCTGAGTGGGAAGCAGAATTCTGAATCTCAAGATCAGCAATACTTGGAGAAGAACCGGAATGAGGGATGACAGGCAGCCCCAAGATCTGACCTTCACCTTACTCCTTCCCTTTGCTGTATCGGAGGAAGGGGCTTGTGGCCTTGTCACCTAGAAGCATCGAATAGTGTAAAGATGCTTGCCTAACTGTGGAGCAAATGCAGAATGCAGGCCGCCCCAGAAGGAAGAGAGCAGCTGATCAAAGCATAATGAAGTGGAACTACAGGCCCAAACATGGATGGAATGTGGGATATGATGACAGCTATGTAAATTACATGCCTCAAAAAAATCAGAGGTGACAGAATAGCAGACAGCTTATCTGTCCAACCTCATTTCTGCAATACCACCGACAGCATCTGGGCAGAGAGAGTCAAGTCTGTTTTAAATAGTTTCACTACTAGAAGGGACAGCCAGATAGCTCAGTGGATTAAAGTGCCTGCAAGTAGGCTCAGGGTCTAGGGTTCGATCTCAGGGCCTACTTTGCTGCCCCCCCCCCAGGCATGCTGAGATGGCAATTGAGACAGGGCGTGGTGGCAGATGCCTGTAATCCCAGCTCTTGGGAGGCTGTAAACAGGCGGATCACTGTGAGTCCAATCTAGTAGTGAGACCCTGAACACCCTATAGACCCTTCCCTAAAAAACACAGGAAAAAAATTGTTTCACTAGATTTTTTTCTTAAATCACTATGCTTTGTAGTATTAGTGTATGTACAGCTACCCTCATGCTTTGGTTAAAGCACCTCTGTGTGTTAAAAGCTGAACCTGATACCCAGTATTCAGGGATGGAGAATACTCCTGTGCTCAAGCATTCAAGTAACTAGTCATCGGCCAAGGAGAAGGGGTGGGGATGAAAGTACCATGAGAGAAAGGGAAAGAGATGAAGGGGGGCTAGAGATGGGAGTCAGAGATTGCCACTAGTAACATTTCCTGTTCACATTGATGGATATTTTTTATAAATTTATTTTTATAAACTTGGTAAACTTGTCAAGATGAAGAACTATATTCACACTTACTTTTACTCTAAAACGCTGGTGTTTTTTCAATTTGTGTGAGGCTTACTGATACCCAATTGCCATCTCAGCATGCTTAGAAAAGAACTCCTGTCTTCCTAAGGTGGGCCTTTTCTTACCTATTGTGAGAAAGCAGGATCGCTGGCCAGTTGTCCTCCAGAGGGCGTCAGTAAGGGTGTGTCTGGGCCAGCTGGGGCTGGGATCCAACCTAGAACTTCCTTGTGACACTTACGCCAGCCACTTCCCACAGTCCAGGTGGTTTCAGGGACATTGGAGATGAGATAACCTGAGAAATAAAATCTTAGGAGAAGAGTGAAGTGGGAAGAGAGCAGTAGCCTCCCAGAAGAAACCCAAGTGCCATGACATAATCACACAAAGGAAGACTAGAGAGGGCTCTGTGATGGGCCTCTGTCTTCTTACATCCTGTGTCCCACGAATATATCCTTTCAGAAAATAATGTAGTCTGTTTGAACCTGAATTTCTCTTTGTGGAAAATTTGGGGATTAGAATATTAAGCAGAATGTCCTTTGTAATTCCCCAAACTCAGTGCCTGCTTGGTAGATCATGAGGAGGAAGGCGAGGTGAGGATGATGCGGGCTATGAAGAAGAAAATAATGGTGATAAGGACAGCATGGTCATTTATTAGGCATTCACAAGGTGGGTATCATCTCTCGTTCCCTGAAATGCAATTGTGACAGTAATTGGAGTACATTAATGAAATGCTGCTGGGGGGAATGAAAACTGTTTTGGGGTAGGCGTAAGGGTCTGAACTCTAGAACTAGGAGGTGAGGGAGAACAGAACATTAAATTCCAGATAAATAAGTGTAATGAAAGTGAAGGAGATGGTGAAAGTGGAAAAACTAGTGAATGTGAAGGCAGAGGGGAGGGCAGATGAGGGATCTTGGGAAACTAGGAGACACCCTGAAGGGAGCAATTGGCAAGAGGAAGACGGCCAGTGACAAGGCTGAGTCTGAAGTGTGCTTGTGCTAATTTCCAACAATCCTTGGGAGATTCTTGATGTTATTCAGCAAATAAGAAACTCTCATTTAAAAAAGTTTTCTTTTTTATTTCCATTTTTTATTTTTTGGCAGAACCGGGGATTAAACTCAGGCCCTTGCACTTGCCAGGCAAGCACTTATTTTTACTGAGCTATCTCCCTTACTCCAAGAAACTATCAAATTCACCATTTTGAAAGCTTTCGTTTGTGGCAATGTGGACAGCTGCTGTAGGAAGACACTGAGGGAGAAATCTAGTTGCAGAAAGCCAAGGGAGAGCTGGGGAAGCTTGCCCTGGAGATGAACTGGACAAATATGCACTATAGAAAGACTGTGAGGTATATTTAGAAAGTAGAATAATCACACTTCATGATAGATGACAGGTAGGGGGAAAAAAATCTTCAGGCAGAAATTCTGCCTTTGATGATGGACTGCAATATTTTCTCTGTTTACTAAAATGCTTTTTCCTGGAGTCATTAGAAATCCTACGCCAATTATTTAAGATAGTGATTTCAAAAGTGCACTTCTTAGCTGGGCAGAGACTGCATTGCCAGGGACCAGGTTAGATGCAAATTCTTGGGTCCTACTACACAGGTAGGAACTCAAAATCTTTAGGGGTAGGGTTGAGGAATTTCTATTTTGAAACACTGTTGGGAGGTATATCTGCTAATGCTCTGGCCTCAGTAGAGAAGGAGCAGAAATTGTGAGAATAATGATGCATTCAAAGTGAGAGGTACTGCATTTGGAGTCCTGTCAGGTATACACATGGAGATATTCAGCAGGTAGGTAGCTGGCTATGGAGATGTGACGTTCCAGGGAAAATTCTTAGCTGTGCATTATTCACCAATTGTAAATTTAGAGAGAGCAATTGTAACTGAGTGTGTGGATGATACCATGCATGAGGAATGAGTCATTCTGAGGTCTTGGAGGAAGCAGCGTGTGAGGAGAGGACCATGTCAAGAGTCTTGAGAAGGAGGGTGAGAAGCATGATTCAGAGAGGGAAAGAAAACCTAAGAGGGCATGGTGTTACAGGACAGAGGTAGCTAACTGTTTCAAATGCTACCGAAATTTCCAGTAAGATAGAAATCAAAATGTGTGAATTATGTCAGTGGCATAATTCAGATACAATCTGCTTTTCAGTGATTGGATTTTGAGGAATGGTGACGGCAAGCCAAACAAACCTGTACTAACAGCGTGAATCATCAATGTGCTTCTTAAAATGAGAAATGAGATAAGAGGAAGTCTCAAAATTCCATTTAGATGGGACATTGCCAGTGTAAAGTTGAAAACTTGTCAATTAATCAGGAAGGCTTTATGGTTGCAAAATCATTATAAAAAGTGAGGACAAAGTTGAGGAAGTGTTGCTTCACAGAAACCTGGGATCAAACAGAAGAAGTAAGACTAAATGAAGGAGTGAGAGAGGAGGAGAGCCTGGGAGAGCTCAGTAGAAGAGGCAAACGCAAGGTCCTGAGTGTAATTCCCAGTACTTCAAAAATAGCAGGAGAGCCAAAATGTTGGCTGGCCTTGTGGTTCTTCTATTTCTCCAACTCTGACTTGGGATCTTAGGTTGTTAACCATCCAGAAGAAAAGCTGATTAGTATCCTGCAGCATATGCCATTCACTTTGCCTTATCTGACTCAATTGATTTTACTTGTATGTTTCCTTTTGTGTTTCTGCTTTTCGCTTGTTATACTAGGGAGACTATACGATATTTACACATGTGTGTCTGGTTTATTTCACTTATGAGTATATGTTCAAGTGGCATCCACTTCAGTATAAATGCTTCGAACTTATCATTCTTAATATCTGAGTAATACTCCATTATATAGAAATACCACATCTTTTTCAACCGTTCCTCATGTGATGGACATCTTGGTTGTTTCCAAGATTTTGCTATCACACATTGTGCTGCTATAAACATAGGTACACATATATCACTATGATACAATGTTTTCAGTTCCTCTGGGAAA
Organism: Ctenomys sociabilis; assembly: GCA_004027165.1. Lineage (NCBI taxonomy): Eukaryota > Metazoa > Chordata > Mammalia > Rodentia > Ctenomyidae > Ctenomys > Ctenomys sociabilis. Next base: position 27,114 of record PVKA01030128.1, read on the forward strand.
ATTCCCAGTAGGGGCATAGCCGGCTTGAATGGGATTTCTAGTCCGACTCTTTTGAGGAGTCTCCACACTGACCTCCACAATGGTTGTACCAGTCTACATTCCCACCAGCAGTGGAGAAGTGTTCCCTTTTCCCCACAAACTCTGCAACATTTGTTGTTGGTTGATTTCCTTATGATAGCCATTCTTTCTGGAGTGAGATGGTATCTCAGTGTTGTTTTTATTTGCATTTCACGAATGGCTAGTGATGTGGAGCATTTTTTCATATATTTATTCGCTTCTTTAATTTCATCCTCTGAGAAAGTGTGTATTCATCTCAGATGCCCATTTCTGAATTGGGTCTTTAAATTTGAGGGCCCTGTTATATCTTAGTTCTTTATATATTCTAGACAGTAGTCCTCTGTCTGATTGCTTATTAGTTAGGATTTTTTCAAAGTTTGTGGGTTGTCTTTTCACTCTGTTGACAATTTCTTTTGACATGCAGAAGCTCCTTAAGAAG
>PVKA01030129.1:0-12467 GCA_004027165.1 Ctenomys sociabilis
AAAAAGAAAGGAGCAGTTAATGCTTACAGTTTTTTACTCTGATTTTTTTCTCTCTTGAATTTATTATAACTTCTTAGTTACTGTTTTTTTCTTAAAACAAAATCTAACATTTATATCTGGTAATCTGAAAAATTAATTTGCACATAGCATCATGTAATACAGCAACTATTGTTTGTTTCCTATTACTTTGTTTAGTGAAAACTTGTATCATGTATAATGTTGTTTTCTTCTATTACTATTTTGTATTCTTTAAAAATAACAATGAAAAGTATGAAAAAAATAGGTAGTAGGGCAGTTACAATAATTAATACATTGCATATTGCTGTCTTCATAGTAGTTATTCAAAGGAAAAAATACAGACATGATATCTTGTCTAAATAACATTTCTTCTTAATGAACTAAGAGAAACCAGCTGTATATCTATCCTATCTTGTGCATACACACATAAATGTATTTTTATTTTCTTTTTTGTTTTTCTTTTTTTCACAACAACACAGTCCTTTATTTATACTTTTGCAAAGTTAGTAACACATGACACTAGGTTGCCTAGCGACTAACAGCTGACCTTAATCAGGCAGGATGTTTATCTCAGGATTGAGGTACTTTGTTTGCTTTAGACACTGAGGCCTAGTCCCACTTACACACATTTGATCCATTTCCTAGCTTCTGTGGCTTCCAACATGATCCCCTTTTTTGTTTTGTTTTGTCAGAGGTGGGTGTTCCGTTGCAGTCAGAGAAGCTGTATTTGGAGAAGCTGTATCAAATATCAAAGATCATAGTTACTTGAATTCAGCAAAATAACCAATATAGTCCAATAGTCCGTAACAGTAGTAAGTTATCAGCACAGCTGGCAATTGTCAGAAGTTGATGACTTGAGCCTTTTACAGCTCAACATATTAATATGGCATTTCTTTTTATACCTCTTGGTTATACTTTTCTGCTCAATGGTTGAGACCAAATTAAAGCAAGACCTTATAACTAAAAATATAACTTTTACTATCTGACAAGATCAGTCAAATCCCCTCAGGATTTACCCTGGAACCATGTACAGCACCTTGTAGATCTTTTGTCAGTGTCATCCATCTGTATGGGTCACAGCCATTGCTCGACCAATTTGATCTCTGTGAAAGCCTGAGAGAATTTTTTTCTCTCTAAGTGACTCTCCTTAGGCACACTATAAATTGTCAATCACTTTCCTCTTTAGCCCCATAATCTCCTTTATTTTGGGACACCACCAGGATATCACAGCAGAGGTTCTACTATGTCCTGAGTCCTCACTGACCTTGAAGGGCTAGGGCTAAAATATTGGCTATCCTTTTAGCCCATCTGTCTCTCTAATTTTTGGTCTATAAACCTTAATTGTAAAACATCCAGAAGAGAAGCTTAATATTATTACCGTGTAACAGAGACAGGGTTAACATCACTATCTGTCTGAATATCAAATACTTTAGGTACAAGATGAAACAGGTATTTTTCAACAGCCATGACTGTTCTAAAGTTTAAATCCCTATACAATATTAAAAACAACTACACATCTTTACACAGAAATTTAGAATTCAAGCCATACACAACCTTGTAGCAGGAAATGTCCATTTTTTGCTGATAATGCAAGCGAAGCATATGTGACCACCATTTACCCATTTTCATGACAAAAGCAACTGATAATACATTTAAATGGGATTCTCAAGATTTTGAGATTAAATAGGAGGATAAAACTGCAAAAACAGTGCAAACAGGAATGTTTTAAATTTTAATGTTGATATTAAAAGGTACTATAAACCAGTGGCTTTAACAACAGAAACCATTTCCTCACAGTTTGAAGACCAGACTCTGATGTCACAGTCTAAGTACGGTGGGTTTCTGGCAGGCTGCCGTCTGTGATGTGGAGGCAACCATATTCTTCCATGGTTTTCCCTCTGTATGTATCTGTATTTCTTCTTATAAGAACGCCCAGGGCTGGTCTGACAGCTCAGTGAACTAAAGTGACTGCTTAAGCAAACACAGTGGCCGGGTTCAATCCCAAGCCTATCATGCCAGCCTCGCCCCCATGGACATGCTGAGACATGGATTGAGACTGGGTATTGTGGCACACACCTATAATCCCAGGCCTTGGGAGGCTGAACGTAGGCGAATCACTACAAATCCGATTTACATAGTGAGATCCGGTATACCCTGTAGACTCTATCCTAAATACAGAAAAAAAAAAACCCAAACAGATATTTTGGATTCATACCCATTCCAATAACCACACATTTTATTTATGCTCTTTAAAAATTTCTTCTCCAAATATAGTCACATCCTGAAGTGTTGGTTGTGGGACAGGACTTCAATGTATGGGTTTTGCGAAATATAACCCGATCCATAGTGTTCAACAAGCCTACCATGTGGATGACACAGGCTTTTCTGTTTTTTGTTTTGCTAAGATAAGGATTTAAAAGACCACTTAGGATATCATCATAATTTCATAAAAGAAATAATTTCTTAACAGAAGAAGTAGTAAGTGCATAATCAAAGAGTAAAAGAATGTCTTTTAAAAAATATATTTCACATCATAAGGGCCTCACAAATTTGTTATTTTCATAACCATAGAAATCTTGATTAGTAACTAGTACTTATCAAAATAAAGGATTAATTATTACATGATACCCTAGGTAATTTTTTCCAATATTTGCTAAACTTTGCATAGATGGAGGTCAGATCTAAATAAATCCTGAGGCCTGTGTTCTAGGTGTGGGGTAGGGAGGGGAGTTTTTGACTACGAATAAATTAAGAAGATACCTGGGAAGAAGAATTCCTAAAATGCTTGAAAATCTCTGTGATGACAATAATAATTGTATTAGTCAAGGTTTTACTAGAGAAACAGGTATAGTACAAGGAACAGATATAACACAAGGTGTATAAATGTACAAGAAATTACAAGATTGGGTTATGATGCTCAGCTGCAGAGTCAGGTGAGGAAGCATGCAGAGGGCGTCTGCACACCCCAGACTGAAGGATTCAGTCCCAAGGTCTGATGCTTACTGCAGTGTTCATGCAAGTCTTTTTCAGCCTGCCAATGGGTCTGTGAAGGAAAGTTGAAGCATCTGCGATGGAAGCTGAAGAGACTGTGGTGGAAGCTGGGAAATGAAGTCCAAGCTGACGGTGAGGACTGATGTTCCTCCAAGGAAGTGGAATGTGGAATGCTTCCCCAACCCTTTTATATCCCCTTTCTGTGCTGAGTCATTCTTTGGTGGATCATTCCAACCCACTTCACTGCCCAGGGTGTGGAACCCCCTCCCCCAGGTGATCCAGCCAAGTTGACACAAGGTATTGACCACTACAACAATGTATTAGTCACTTTCCCATTGTTACAAAATACCTGTGTTATGGCTTCTGCCTAGATGGTCCTCAAGCCTCATGGTGTCATTGGGCTTTTTCACAGTGGCTGAATCTATAGTGTATAAAGCTGGGATTAAGGGTGAGTGTGTGAGTAGTGCATCAGTCCACTGATTGGTTTGGCATGGTTCTGTCTAGGATTAAAGGTATGAGTGCACTACTCACTTTAGGATGGGTAGCTTGCATACAATAGAAGAAGGAGTCCTGTCTCCCCTCCCTTGTCTCTTTTTTTCACCCTCTGCCATGTGCCACTCTGCCTGGGAGCCAGCTGATTATGGAACTCAATCCTCTACAAATTGTGAGCTAAATTAGCTTTTCCCTCTTTAAGTCTGGGTGTGGGGTATTTTCTCTCAGCACTGAGAGAAAAGTAAGACAAGATGATTTTCACAACTTAAAAGAGAGAGATATATTTGGATCATTGATTCAGGTGGTTCAGGACATGGTTAGTTGACTCCAAGGCTGAAATGGCATAGCAGGACATTATTATGCTGAGCTGTGAAAGCCTCAAGTCAATAACTTATGACTTTGGCAGACATACGGAAAACCCAATACTATTATGGACTACTGGACTATTTGAGAATATTTTGCTGAATTCACACACCTATATTATTTAATTGACAAAACTAAACAAAAAAGGAGATACAAATGAATGAGCATTTTGTATCTGTAGATTCAAAGTAGTTAAGATAAATATACAGTTGCATTCTCTTAATTCAATGAATAGAGGGATCTGTTCAAATAGTGTTTGTAAATAGAATATCATATTTGCATCTTATATAATTAACCACTAAGTAAACAATATATAATGTATTAATTATTGAAACTGTCCTACTAATTTGATTTGAAAATGTCTCATTGCTATTTGTTTCACAATAAAAATATGAAAAAAATAAAGTCTACTAAAACTCTGTACATAGAAATATCTTATCAGGCTTAATAGACAGAATGAATGAAATAGCAAGATCAAAACAATTCAGATTGATTCTCTTTGTTTCTTTTCTTTTGCTGAGGTACCTCCTCTGTACTTTTTACAAATTAAAAAAAGTATGTGATAAGATCTCACCAAATCATTAAATTTCCCAGGCTGGGATCAAACTGATTGATTATTTCAGTTGTTTTTCCTGTAAGGCAGAGATGAGGAGATGATAATAGAAAAATCCCTGATTGGCTAACATGGAATTACTTCAGGTCACTTCTTTTGTATGTGTGAAGATTAAAGTGGAGAAAGCTACATTATCAGATTAATTGAAACTAGCCTATTGGAGAAAAGTGTTTGTTACCTCTCTAGTCCTAATTTCCTGGAAGGTCAGCTAGCAGCTTGGTTAGGGATGGGTGTCATGTAACTTTAGTTTGATGACCTCATTCTGACTTTTAGCCTGGCCTGCTGGAGTCTCAGGCAGGAGCTTAGCCCAAAGCAGTGGCTTCTCCTACAACATTTATTTAATATTAAAAAAAAAGACTGCTATTGAACAGAAAATATTAATGCATAGCTAAGCATGCTGAGGTGGAGTATTAGAAAATATCACTGCTAAAACGACTCCATTCCTGTAAGTGCCTATCACCCAGCCCATCCAGAAATGGGATTTATTTGCTTTTCTCTTGAATCTAAGCTGTACCTCTGCCTTGATATGACTGACAGAATGTGGTAGAAGTGATCTGCTCCTGGTTCCAGATGTAGGTCTTGAATGAAGCAACAGATTCTATATTCAGTTGGAAGTGAGCCATAGAGTATAGATACTTGTCAAAGAAATCCTTACGCCAAAAACTAAAAGGCTTCAGTTTCCATCCAGCACAAAACTGAGCAAAGCTTTCCTGTGTTCTTGTTCCAGCCAAGCTCTGAAACTGAAAGTGTTCTCCTGTGTGAGTGACACCAGCCTGCACTACATGGACAGAAAAACCACTCAGCTGAGCCCAGCGAATAGTCACCAGGTTTGAGGGTAGTTTGTTATTCAGCAATAAATCATTAAAATTTAAGAAAAAAGAATCATATATCATAACCTCAACCAAGAAGTCAGAAAAAGAGGCAACAGGAGAACAAATACAATAAACAGGGTAGTTACAAACAGGCTAGATAAACATTGAAGCATATCGGTAGTTGTCTACATGGGAATAGAGTGATAAAATTAGAAGACAACAAGAAAAAAATGACTCAGGCCTACTAGAAAGCAAAGAAGTGGTGAAAGACATTATTATGCTAACACTAATTTTTTTTGTGTGTGTATGGAACTGGGGATTGAGCTCAGGCCCTTGCGCTTGCCAAGGAAGTGCTTACTCCACTAAGCCATCTCCCCAGCCCTGTTAACACTAATTTTTAAAAAGCTAGTGTAGTCATATTAATTCTACACAAAACAAATAGCCTAGTTTGCTTTCTGTTGCTGCAGTTAATACTTAGGCGTATCTTAGGATAGATAATACATAAAGAAAAGAAATTTATTTCTGATAGCTCTAGAAGCTTGGAAGCCCAAGGTCAAGGGCTGCAACTGGTGAAGACATCCTTGTTAGTGACAACTCTGAAGAATTCCAAGATGGTACAGGGCACAGAGCCAAAATGGTCTCTGTAACTATATTTACCATTCTATTACTGGGTCTATTACAGTATGATATCCCACCAACTCATTAATCTGTTAATTTGTGAATGCAATAATCTACTCCTGAGGGCAGAGCCCTTATGAACCAGACAACACCTGAAGATTCCTCTTGGTCCCAATTCTTCATACCCCGCCATGGGGATTAAGTATCAATAAGAGTTTTGGTGGGACCATTCAAACATGGCATCAGACCTTAGAGCAAGGGAAATTACAAGAGATAACAAAGGGCATGGCACAGGATCAAGTGGATGCTTGATAATCTTTAACATGTATCTCTCTCTCTCTCTCTTTCAGAACTTGGGATTGAACTTAGGCCCTTGTGCTTGCCAGGCAAACACTTATTCTACTGAGCTATCTCCCTGATTCCCTAACATGTATACATCTAACATAGACTGTCAAAATACACATGGCAAAAACTGACAAGACAGCCGCAGAAGACAAATTCATGATCATAAATGGAGGCTTGATCATTCCTCTGAGTATACCAGGCAGGAAGTAAGCAGACAGTTGATCTGACAAGCACCAACAATGAACTAGTCCAGGGTTTGGGGAGACAGCTCAATAGAATAAACGCTTGCCTGGGAATTGCAAGGTCCTGAGTTCAATCCCTGGTACAAACAACAAACAAACAATGAACTAGTCCTAATTTATAGCTATAGAATATTTCACCTAAAGCAGAAGAATACACATTTTTCTTATGCAGAACCAGGTTTATGTAGAACACAGATGTGTTTATATAAAACACACTTGGAAAAACTTAAAAGTAGAAATCAACAAGGTATGCCTTTAAATCACAGCAGAATTAAACTAGAACTAAATAACACAGTGATAGCTGGAGAGATCCAAATGTCTAAGAATTATGCAATTCAAAGATGAACTTTCAAGCAGTACAAAAATATTTTAAACTAAATCAAAATACAAATACACTCTTTCAGCCAGAATCGCCATCTTCCAGTAATTTGCCAAAATGACTAACACAAAGGGCAAGAGGAGGGGAACCTGGTGTATGTTTTCCAGGCCTTTTAGAAAACATAGGGTTGTTCCTTTGGCCACTTACATGTGAATCTACAAAAAGGGAGATATTGTAGACATCAAGGGGATGGGTACTGTGCAAAAAGGAATGCCTCACAAATGTTACCATGGCAAAATGGGAAGAGTATACAATGTTACCCAGCATGCTGTTGGCATTGTTTAAACAAGCAAGTTAAGGACAAGATACTTGCCAAGAGGATTAATGTGCATATTGAGCATATTAAACACTCAAAAAAAGTTGTGATAGTTTCCTTAACATGTCAAGGAAAATGATCAGAAAAAGAAGGAAGCCAAAGAGAAAGGTACCTGGATTCAGCTGAAGCGCCAGCCTGCCCCTCCCAGAGAAGCACACTTTGTGAGGACCAATGGGAAGGAGCCTGAGTTGTCGGAACCTGTTCCCTATGAATTCATGGCATGAACTGGGGGTGTTGCTCTGCCATTCAGTACCTAATTGGCAGCTTAAGTGCTGTAGGTCTCATGTAAAAATAAAATCATCCTGTATTGTAAGGGTGGATTTCTTAGTTGAATAGGGATGTGGTTCCTTCTTACCTCAGAAATATTTGCAGCAGATGTTCACTGTACCTAGTAATTGTGTGTAGTCCGTACTCTCCAGTATTTTTCTTGTTGAAAGATTGCTGAGGTACTGTGCAGGTGTATGCCCAAATAATCAAATTTTTATAAAATATTTGTATTGGCTTGAATATCCTGTAAATCATCATGGGGAAAAGATGTATCAAATTAAAGGAAGTCACTTCAGAAACAAAAGTAAGTCCTTTCAGTTAAATAAATTGTTTAAAGCAAAAAGAAAAACAACAACAAAATACAAATACAAGATTTCAAAGTGTATGGGTTGTAGTAAAAGTAGTTCTGGGAGGAAAATTTGTGGCAGTAAATCAAATTAGGTGAAAAGAATACATAAATATTTAAATCTATTGATTTAAGCTGCCATCTTAGGAAAATAGAAAAAAAAATTGAAAGCTGAAGCAAACAGTAAATAGTAATAAAAACTGCATCAAAAATCACTGAAATTTAAAATGGGGAATCAATAGAGAAAATGGGTGAAATAAATACTGGGCTTCACGTAACTGTTGTATGGCTACAATAATTGTGTCAAATTTCTGGTTGTGGCCGTATGTGTTGTGATTCCAGCTGCACAGGAGGCTGAGGCAGGAGGACCACTTGAGTGCAGAAGCTTTAGGCCAACCCAAGCAACAGAGTAAGATCTTGTCTCTTTTTTAAAATTGTCTGTTCTCACTACTACACATTGGCAGTGATAAGAATTGCAATCATTGTGAGGGGCTAGTTCATGCATATAACACATCTTAAGTAATTTTTCTTCCCCTACAATCTTGTCTCTTATGATAAATATGTCACCAAGAAGGTTGGCAGTGGTGCACAGGAGTTAGCTCAGTAGAATAAGTGCTTACCTGGCAAGCGAAAGGGCCTGAGTTCAATCCCCAGTTCTGCAAAAACCAAAACAAAACATAACAAAAATGAAGGTTGGCAGTACCTGCTGTTGTAAAAAGCTTTGAGAATAACACCATCATCCATGTTTTAGGGCTAGTTTGGGAAAGATATGGCCAAGAATCCAGCAGGGCATATTTTGGGTTTCTTGAGTCTCCAACTGTCTAAGAACTTTAAGCAGTCACCTCCTACCCACTTAACAATGGGGCAGGATATAATTAAACATATGGGATTACAAGATCCTGTATAAGGGGTATAAATGCAGCCATATGGGGAAAAGAAAGGAAGGTACCCTGGAAATAGGAGGAGACAGTAGAAGGTTTCTTTATGAACAGAGAGTTGCAAAGATGGCTTGGGTGAACATGAGCTTGCTTGTTAGCTTTTTTAAAAAGTTATTTTGAAAAAAGGAAAAAAGTAAAGGTACTTATACTGGGTAAGATTGGCTCCAGTAATAATAAGGTGTTATGCTGCTGTGTCACCTAATTTTAGCTACAAGCCCTGGGACCACCCCAAGTAACAGGGCTTTGTTGGACAGAAAGCTTATTTTATGCTTTCAGATTTGGAGTTAATTGACCAGGGCGTGGTTTCCTTTCCTGTAATATACATGACAATGGTACTTGACACCTGGCTCATTGTCAACATCAGTTCAGTACTCAGATATGAATGAGAATACATTGGATAGAAATGTGAAGGATGAACCAGCTTCATGACTGAACAGAACCTAACCCTCAGAGTCCCTGGAGTCTCACTAAGTCCTCTCTGGTGGCCTGGGATATTGGCTGAGAGTGAAATAGTTAACCATGGGAGGGGTCATGAGTACCCCCTAGATTAGGGCAGAGAAAAGACCATGAATTTTTCTATTTCACCCATATCTTTTTTAAAATTTGTGTCAGGCAATTGCCTGTTGAACTGATAACTCACTACTATTATGAACTATTGGACTATATTGGGTTATTTTGCTGAATTCAAGAACCTCAATTCTTTGGACTAGCATCAAGTATGAAAAGGTCCTTTAACGGCTTCTCCAAATACAGCTTCTCTAACTGCAATGGAACATCCATCTCTGACAAAGCAAAACGAAAAAGGAGGGTATGTTGGGAGCCAAGGAGCTAGGAAATGGATCAAATGTGCGTAGGTGGGACTTGGCCTCAGTGTGTAAAGCAAACAAATTATCTCAGTCTTCAGATAAGCATCTTGTCTGGTTAAAGTCAGCTATTAGTCACTAGACAACCTCTGTCTCCTGTTACTAACTTTGCAGAAGTGTAAATAAAGGAAATTTTGTTGTGAAAAGAAATACATGTATATACAAGATAGTTAGGATAGATATACAGCTACTTTCCTTAGTTCATTGAGAAGGTTTGTATTAATATTGTTTAGACAAGATATCATGTCTGCATCTTGTCCTCAGAAGACAACAATATGCAATGTATTAATTATTGTTGCTGTTTTAATAATTTGGTTTGAAACTCTTTCATTGCTATTTTTTTCTTTTTTCTCATTAAAATGAATTAAAAAATTGTGTCAGGTAGCACAGGTTGTGTGATGATCTTAGTTTTCAGGGTAGTGCATGTTTTCCCACTGAGAGCAGTTTTAGAGCTTTATAATGTCAGCTTTTGGAATAGAGGACTACATTACTACTTGCTCTCTGAAGTCTCTTTAAATTTGAAGTTTGCTCTTAAAGTTCCTGAAAGGAGGATACATTGTTGAAGTTATTAAAGGATTTTTCATGCTCTAACAATCTGTTGACATGTGTCCTTGTGTCTTTGTCTTCTGATGATTGCTGGTATGTATGCGTGTGTGTGCATGCACACTCTCTCACACACACACACACACACACACACAAGGTCAAGTCAGAGAATCCTTTTTTTTTGGAATGAACACTTGATATTTAGAAATCCATCCATACACAGCATAGTAGCATTGTAGCAGGACTGTCTTGTGACTTTTTTTGTCTTATTTTTCATTTACTATCCTTCAAAAAGGGCAGTATAGTAATAGCTGGTATGTCATGACAAGAAGTACATATTTAGAAGACTAAAATGGCAGGCATTTGGAGTGTGACCCTTCTATTACACTTTGTTAAATTCAGTGCAGTTGCTTGCTTCGCAGGTATCAGCATATACAGTTAGTTGGGGTGAGAATCCTACCACTTAACTGCTAGTTTCAAAAATCTTCTGATGTTTCTCAGGGTCATTGTCTTACCCATCTAGTGTGTATAAGTGAATGCCTGTCCAGAGAACTTTTGAATGAGAGATGAATATGACTTTTACTAGGTTACAGCTACAGCTAGGGTAATATGGAGAAGCAGGAACCAGTGGTAAGTAACACCAGCCAGAACTGAGTTATATCAGCTAGGATTTTGCTTTGAAAGGAATAGCTGCTATGTGTTCAGGCATGTAGTTTATAATGCATGTGATTTACTTTGAAACATTATTCTCCTGTGCATGCATCCTCATATTTCCATTTTCTAGTGCCATCCTTATCTTAGTTTCTGGCTGGGTCCTTGGTCAAAGAGTATTGACATCACACAAGCCTCAGGCTAGGGCTCAGGCTCATGATATGAATGACAAAAATGGAGGTGCAAAGAAGCTTGCAAGTGCCCAGGTTTACACAGACCTACCTGTCTGCAAAGCCACTACTCGCTCCCTTCAACTTCTTTCCCAAAGTATTGCTAAGTTTGGGTTTCCAGTATACAAAGCCTTTTGGATTTCACAGTTCCTTGTTAGGTCAGGCACGCAGCTCTGCAGCATTTGTTGCACAACTTTAATTTTTCACAAAAAATCCTTTATTTATACTTTTGCAGTTAGTACCATGTGACACAAGGTTGCTTAGGGACTAACAGCTGAACTTAACCAGACAAGACATTCATCTTAGGACTGAGGTAGCTTGTTTGCTTTAGGGACTGAGGTCTAGTCCACCTACACACACTTGATCTATTTCCTAGTTTCAGTGACTCCCAGCATATCCCCTTTTTTGTTTTGTCAGAGATGGGTGTTCCATCGCAGTTAGAGATGTTGTATTTGGAGAAGTCTTTAAATGACTTTTTCATATTTGAAGACAGTCCAAGGATCATGGGTACTTGAATTCAGCAAAATAACCCATTATAATCCAATAGTCCATAATTGTAGTGAGTTATCAGCACAAGTGGCAATTGTCAGAAGTTGTTGACTAGAGCCTATTACACAACAGCATATTAATATAGCTTTACTTTTTATACCTCATGGTTACACTTTTCTGCTGGATGGTTAAGATCAAGTTAAAGAAAGACTTATATAACTAAAAATGTAACTTTTACTAACTAGCAAGATCAGTGAAATCCCCTCAGGATTTACTCTTTGAACCATGGACAGCATTTTGTAGGTCTTTTGTCAGTGTTAGGCATCTGTATGAGTCACAGCCATTGCTTGACCAATTTGCTCTTTGTGAAAGCCTGAGAGAAGTTTTTCTCTCTAGGTGACTCTACTCAGGCACACTATACAGTGTAGATCACTTTCCTCTGTAGCCCCATAATCTCTTTGATCACAAAATTTGGAACACCACTTAATTACAGGATGTCACAGCAGAGGTTCTTTTAGGTCCTGAGTTTTCACTGACCTTAAAGGGCTAGAGACAAAATATTGGCTATCCATTTAGCCCATCCATCTCTTTAATTTGTGGTCTGAAAACTTTACTTGTTAGACATCGAAAAGAGAAGCTTAATGATATTATTACACTATAACAGAGGCAGTTATGCTTAACAACACTATCTGTCTGAATATCAAGCACCTTACGCAATAAATGGAACTGATATTTTCCAATAACCATGGATATTCTAAAATTTAAATCCTTGTTTAATGTTAAAAAAGAATTAATTTTTTTTTCAATTTTAGTACAGGGTCTACATGTCCTATAGAGTCTACACTATGTTACTACATAGATTGGACTCACAGAGTCTCTTGTTTTCAGCCTCCCAAAGCTGGGATTATAGGCACATGCCACCATGCCCAATCTCAATCTCAGTCTCAGCAT
>PVKA01030129.1:12567-27710 GCA_004027165.1 Ctenomys sociabilis
TTTTTTTTTTTTTTTTTTTTTTTTTTTTTTTTTTTTTTTTTTTTTTTTTTTTTTTTTTTTTTTTTTTTTTTTTTTTTTTTTTTTTTTTTTTTTTTTTTTTTTTTTTTTTTTTTTTTTTTTTTTTTTGCGGAACCGGTGATTGAATTTAGGCCCTTGTGCTTGCCATGGAAGCGGTAATTCTACTGTGCCAGCTCCTCAACCCCTCAACTCAAGCTTCTAGAAAAAGAATAGCAAACCAAGCCGAAATCCTAAAGACAGGAGGAAAGTATAAAGATTAGAGCAGAAATGAATGCAATGGAGGCAAAGAAAACAAAACAAAGAATTAATGAATGTAAAATGTGGTTCTTTGAAAGATTAAATAAACTTGATAGACCCCTAGCCAACCTCTTCAAAAAGTAAAGAAAAAATTGACGTTCAAGAAATAAGGAATGAAAATGGAAAAAGTTACTAGAGATCCTATAGAAATTCAGAAAATCATCAATAGCTATTTTGAAAATCTTTATTCTCAGAGAATGAAAGGCAAGGAAGAAATGGAGAGATTCTGATATAAGCTACCAAACCTGAATCAAGAAGATATAAAAACTCTGAATTGCCCAATGTCAGCTTAAATTGAAAATATAATAAAAAAACTTACCAATAAAGAAAAGCCCAGGTCCTGATGGAATCACAGCTGAATTCTATAAAAAATTTAGAGATGATTTAATGCTAATACTCCTCAAAATGAAATAGAAAAGGAAGGAATACTCACAAAATTATTTCTGGAGGATGTTATTATACTAATACCAAAACCAGAAAAGATCAAAGTTAAGAAAGAGAATTATAGACCAATTTCCATCATGAACACAGATGCAAAAATTCCCAATAAAATCCTAGCAATTAGAATACTTCAAATCATTAAGAAGATTATATACCACAACCAGGTAGGATTCTTCCCTGCAATGCAAGGATGTTTCAACATACTTAAATCTATAAATGAAATACATTGTATCACTACAGCCAACAACAAAATTCATATGATCATTGCAAATGATGCAGAAAAGGCTTTTGACAAACTTCAACATTCATTCATAATCAAAGCTCTATAGAAAATTGGAATAGATGGTCCATATCTCAACTTGAAAAAAGCCATCTATTACAAACCAAAAGCCACCATAATTATAAGTGGAGAAAAACTGACAGCTTTTATTCTCACATAAAGTAAAGACAAGGATGTCCTCTATCACAAATCCTATTCAATGTGGTTCTGAAATAAATAGCTAGAGTCATTAGACAAGAGAGAAATAAAAGGTATAAGAACAGTTAAGACAATGGAATAGATTAGAAGATACAGAAGCTTCTATAAACACACTCAACAAAGGGGCCAAACATGCTTACTGGAAGAAAGACAGCCTCTTTAACAAATGGTGCTGGAAAAACTGGATCTCTATATGCCAAAAATTAAAATTTGGCCCAGATCTATTACCATGCACTAAGCTAAAGTCAAATGGATTAAAGGTCTAAACATTAAAACAGAAACACTAAATCTCCTGGAAGAGAAAGTAGGAGGAATTCTTGAAGACATGGGGGTAGGCAAAGAGTTCATGAACAAAAATCAAATTGCATGGGCAATACTTGAAAGAATTACCAACTGGGACCTCCTCTTATTGAGAAGTTTTTTGCACATCCAAAGAAATTACCAACAAAGTGAAAAGACAACCCACAAATTTGGAAAATAACTAATAAGCACTTACACAAAGATTTGTTCTCTAGAATTTATAAAGAACTAAAAAACATTAGGGCCCCAAAATTTAAAGACCATTCCAGTAATGGGCATTCAAGATAATCACATTTTTCAGAGGACAAGATTATAGAAGCAAATAAATACATGAAAAAAAGCTCCATATCACTAGCTATCTGTGAAATTAAAATTAAAACAACACTGAGATACCCTATCCCCCACAGAAAGAATGGATGTCATAAAGAAATCAACCAACAACAAATGTTGGAGAGGATATGGGGAAAAGGAACCATTCTTCACTGCTGAAGGGAATATAGACTGGTGCAACCATTTTGAAAATCAGTGTGGAGACTCTATAAAAAAGTAGGACTGGAAATCCCATTCAAACCAGCTATCCTCTTACTGGGATTTTTCCAGAGAAACTGAAAACCTCATATCATAGTGATATATGTGCACCTATGTTTATAGCGGCACAATTTGTGATAGCCAAATTTTGGCAACAACCAAGATGCCTGTCACCTGAGGAATCGATGAAAAAGATGTATTTGTATACATCTTTATATTACACATTGCTATCTTCAGTGTAGTTGCTTAGTTCACAGGTATCACTATATAAATTAGTCAGGGTGAGAATCCTAACAATTGACTGCTAGTTTCAAAAACTTGCTGAAATTCTCGGGATCATTGCCTTAACCATCTTGTGCATATAAATGTATGACTTAGCCTCTGTCCTGTTTCCTAGATTTCCCCCTTGCCCATTTCTTTTTGATTGGTTTCTTTATGATAGTCATTCTTTCTGGGGTGATATGCTATCTTAGTGTTGTTTTAATTTGCATTTCACAGATGGCTAGTGATGTGGTGCATTTTTTAATATATTTGTTCACTTCTATAATATCCTCTTAGAAGTGTGTGTTTATCTCAGATGCCCATGTCTGGATTGGGTCTTTAAATATTGGAGCCCTAATGTTTTTTCATTTTTTATAAATTCTGGAGAGCAGAACTTTGTCTGAGTGCTTACTACTTAAGTTTTTTTTCCAAATTTGTGGGTTTTCTTTTCACTTTGTTGGTATTACTCAGCTATGAAGAATGACAAACTCAAAGCCTTTATATTTATGTGGATACCACTTGAAGATATACTCATCAGTGAAATAAACCAGACTCACATGTATAAATATCATATGGTCACCCTAGCATAAGAACTCAAAAGAAGGAATAAGAATAGAAAGGTATAATACAATTAAAAGGAAAGTGAGAACTTCAAGATTAAATAATGAAGAGAGGACAATTAGTAGGATTATTTCCCTGACTAACTATACACGCTGACACCTGTGAACCTGAAGATAGCAATGTGTAATAGTAGGGTAACGCTTGGAATGCCTGTCATTCTGGTCTTCTAAATACATACTGCTTGTCATGTCATAACAATTACTGCCATAGTGTCTCTCAAGTAAATGTTTGTTTTAAAAAAAGGGTAATAAATGAAAACAAGAGACAAGAAAAAAAATGTCATAGGACTGTCCTGCTACAATGTTGAGTATGGTTAGATTTCTAAATTTCTGTGTAAAAATTATGTAATGGTTTATTCCTATTTTTAAAAATATATTTAAATATTTTTTCTTCATATTCTGTAGGGATTTAAAGTTTAACATATCAATACTTGATGGAAAATGCCTGTTCTGTGTTATGCCTAAGATGTTTGATATTCAGACAGATAGTAGAATCAACTGCCTATTTTGTAGGGTAATAGTAATAATAAGCTTCTATTCTGGGCTAACAGTCTAAGTTTGCAGACCAAAAATTAGAGAAAAAGAAGGGCTCCAAGGACAGCCAACATTTTGGCCCAAGCCTTTCAAAGTCAGTGAGGACTCAAGACACAGGAGAATTTGTACTGAAACATCATGTAACTCAGTTGTGTCCCAAATTTTCTGATTAAGGAGATTTTGGGGACACAGAGAAAAGTGATCAATGATGTAGATTGTGCCTAAGGAGAGTCACATGGAGATGAAACAGTCTTTCAGGCTTTCACAGAGAGAAAATTTGTCAAGCAATGGCCGTGACTGATTCACATGGCTGACACTGACAAAGGATCTACAAACAGCAGCACAGGGTTTCTGGGTAAATCCTGAGGGGATTTGACTGACATTGTCAGATACAAAAGTTACATTTCTTGTTATATAGGTCTTGCTTTATCTTGGTCTTAGTCATCCAACAGAAAGGTATAAAAATGATGTACAAAAAGTAAAGCGAATATTAATAGGCTGAGCTGTAAAAGGCTCAAGTCAACAACTCCTGACATTTCCAGACTTATGAATAACCCACTGCTATTATAAACTACTGGACTATATTGGAATATGTTGTTGAAATCACATACCTACAATATTTAAATGACAATGGAAAACCCATCTCTGACAAAACTAGACAAAAAAGGGGATACAAATGAGGGCCATTTTGTATTTATATATTCAAAACAGTTAGGATAAATATATACAGTTAATTCAATGAATAGAAAGATTTGTAGTAATAGTGTTTGTGGATTGTACATCATGTCTGCATCTTGTACTATGAATAACCACTAAGAAGACAACAGTATGAGATGTATTATTTAGTGAAACATCCTACTAATCTATTTTGAAACTCTCATTTCTCAGTAAAATTATTTAAAAATGAATTTCACTGAGGAGGTTGAGGAGTATTAATATTATATCTTCTGTATATTTCTTGTAGATTTCAGCTGTAAATCCATGAGGACCTGGGCTTTTCTTTGTTGGTAAGTTTGTAATTACATTTTGAATTTCATTGGCTGTTGCTGGGTTATTGAGAGCTATTATATCTTCTTCATTCAGTTTTGGCAATTTGTACTTTTTTAGGAATCTGTCCATTTTTTCTTTGTCTTCGATTCTGTAAGAGTAAAGGTTTTCAAAACACATAATTATGATCTTGTGAATTTTCACAGGGTCTGTGATAATTTTGACCTTTTTATTACTGAATGCTTTAATTTGAATTTTTTCTTTCCTCTTTTTACTGGGGTTAGCTAGGGGCTTATCAATTTTATTTAATCTTTCAAAGAATCAGCTTTTAGATTCATTAATTCTTTTTTGCTTGTTTGTTTTCTTTGTCTCAATTGCATTAATTTCTGATCTAATCTATATAACATCATCCCATGTTTGGGCTTTGGCTTTGGTTTCCTCTTCTTTTTCTAAATGTTTAAGGTGCAGCATTAAGGTATTTATTTGTTCCCATTCTATTTTCCTAATATATGAGTATACTGCCCTAAATTTCTCTCTGGGAACTGCTTTTAGTGCATGCCACAAATTGCAGATTATTTTGAGTTTTTATTGGATTATAGATATTGTTTAATTTCTTCTTTAATTTTATCCATAATCCATTGTTTGCTCAAGAGGATGTTATTTAATTTCCATGTGCTTATAGAGTTCTGTGGTTTCTTTTGTCATTTATTTCCAGTTTCATTACACTGTGATCAGATAATATACATGGGATAATTTCTGTTTTGTTGCATATACTTCAGCATGATCTATGGATTATTGTGTGGTCTACTTTAGCCAATGTCCCATGTGCAGCTGAAAACAATTTGTATTTAAATGTTCTTGGGTGGAACACTTTGTACATGTCCCCTAGGTCCACTTGCTCCAATTCTGTTTCAATTGCTATTTCTTTGCTAATTGTTTGTCTGCTTTACCTATATTTTTGGTATAATGGGGTGGTAAGGCCTCCTGTTAGTATTGTGATACTGGATACTCAATTTTTCATATCCATTAAGGTTTGTCTTATATAGTTGGGTGCTCCTGTGTTGGGTGCATACATATTTATGAGTGTTATCTCTTCCTTTTGTATTTTTTCCCTAAACAGTATGTAGTGGTCTTCTTTATTTTGTTTGATAATTCTTGGTTTGAAGTTGAGACTGTTTGCAAACAGGAGTTCTACCCCTGCTCTTTTCTGAGTTCCTGGGGCATGTAGTACTGTCTTCCATCCTTTGACTTTCAGCCTATGAATTTCTTTATGAGTTATATGTGTTTCTTGTATACAGAATATTGTTGGATTTTGTTTCCTAATCCACTGTGCCAGCCTATTTCTTTTGATTGATGAATTGAGTCCATTTACATTGATTGTTATAATTGAGATGTATTGATTTATGGTTGATCTGTTATTTACTTGCTGTTGTATTCCACTTTTTCTTCTGTTTTAAATTGTTTTCTCTATTTATTGGGTTCTTAGCATTCTCATTCATGGAGTTGTGGTCATTTTGGTTGCTCTCTAGAATATCTTTTAGTAGTCTGTGTAGTGTTGGTTTTGTCATCATGAAATTCTTTAGTTATTCTTTGTCATGGAAGTACTTCACTTCTCCATTAAACTTGAAAGAGAGTTTTGCAGGATACAACAGTCTGGGTTGGAATTTGTCTTATTACAAGTCTTGTAGTACTTTGCTCTTTTTTACTTGATGGTTGTGAAGAGAAATCTGCCATTATTCTGATGGGTTTTCCCTTAAATGTGATCTGTTTCTTTTCTGTAGCAGCTTTTTATTTTTTGTATCTTAGGGAAGGGTCAACAGGATGTTCAGGGTCTCACTACTAGATCAGACAGGTATTAACAGGCCTGTTTACAGTCTCCCAAAGGATGGGATTACAGGGGAGTGTCACCATGCCCAATCTCAATTGCTATCTCAGAACACCCCAGGATGGGGCAGGCACCACACACCCAGGATTGAAACCTCAGCCCCAGCACCTGCTTGTAAGATCTTCAATCCACTGAGCTACTTGGCTGGCCCAAAAAGTTGAGAAGGATTTTTTTGGGGGCGGGGCGTGGGAGTCTGGCTCACATTCTCTTAAGGGTTAGTCTGGTAAGGCAGGTGGAGCTGGGGATCGAACCACAGAATCCTGCACCTAACTGTGTTTGCATGAGCAGGTACTTACACAACTGAGCTTACTGTCAGACCCCCTCTGGCAGGTTTTAGAATATTGTTCTGTTGAATTTCTGGAATCTTGATTATTATATGTCTGGGAGTGGTTTTAAGTGGGTTGATGTTATTTGGAGTTCTACATACTTCAGTTACCTGAATGTCAGATCGTTTCCCCATATTTGGGGAGTTTCTGCTATTACTTCTGCCCGTATTCTTTTTATATCATTTTTATTGACTCCTTCCTTTTCATTGATGCCTATTAGTCTCACATTGTTCATCTTTGCATTATCTTGCAGGTGTTGAACTTTTTTTTTCCTGCATCCTAGTTGTTTTTAAGAAATCTTTTCTTACTTTTTCACTAGCTCCAATGCTGTCTTCAAGATCTGAAACTTTATCTGCACTTGCATTCAAGTCGTTTTGCCAGGTTGTGATTGAGGTTTTAATTTCCTGTATATCTCTTTGAATTGGCTTTATGCATTCTATTTCTTTCCTAAATTGCTGATTCAAGGATTCCGTCATTTTCTATTCTCCTCTGTTTTTTTATCAGTATCTTTTTCAGAAGCACTTAGTAATTCTTAGTGATTACAGTTATCTTCTTTTTAACCTGTGAGATTATTTGTGATCTGATTTCCTCTATACCTTTATGCAATTGTCTTTACTTCAGATGCTAGTTTTTCAGAGATTTCAGGTATGTGATTGACAATTTCTTCTATACTAGTTTCTACTGCATTTGATCTTGGTGGGCTCAGGGCCTGAGAATGCATTTCCTCCTTCTCTTTGTTATTTTGTATAGTACTGTCCTCTGACCTTTGGTGTAGAGCTTTGTTGCAGTTATTGACTTAGCACCTACCAAATATTATTACCCACGAGAAATTGTGTGGTTAAGCCAGTTACAGTTCTGTATTTATAGAGCTGCAATTAGGAACACTGGTAATGGGTAGTGAGATTTAGCAGTTGGTAAACTTTTTTAACTAATGGGTTTGTATTTTAGACCATAAGAGCAAATATTATAACTATATACCTAGCAGATATTTAATTGGGATTTTGTATTTAAATTAGTTCCCCTAAATTCTGTCTGCTCACCTCTCCTTGATGTTTATGGAGTCTTCCAGGCAGATTACTTCCCCCGGTTACCTGTTGTCCCCTCTCTTGATCAAGAGGGAAAGAGGCAGGAAGCTCACTTACATCTGGGTCTAGCAAAGTGTCTCAGATTACCAAGTTCAAAGTCGTCCAGGTGGGTGTGGCTTGGGCCTGGCTGCTGTGCTCCACTTCTTCCTGCTGCAGCCCTTGGAAATGAACCCACTCTGCTCCCCTGGCAAGATGTTCAGCTTCTGGATCATCTGGGTGGGTCTTGCCCTTAGCCTCTCTGCAGAGAGTTCTGCTGCATGGTTTCACACCAGGCCTGGTTGATGGAGGAGGTTCCAGTGGGTAGGTGGGTGTTCCCACACACACATGCTGGGCCTGCGTGCTAGCTGGAAGTAGGATCCAGCAAGAAAACAGGTGGTACCACACACACACACACACACACACACACACACCCCTCAGGCCTTGGTGCTGGCTAGAATGAGGATCCAGAGAGCATGCAGGTGGTTGCACATACAAGCAGAGCCTGGGTGCTGGCTGGACGTAGTATCTGGCAAATGGGCAGGTAGACACACATAGCCTGGGCCCTGGCTGGAATGAGGACCTGGAGAGAGGGTGGGTGGTCCCACAGACATGCTGGGCCTGGGTGCTTGCTGGAATGAGGGTCCAGCAAGGGGAGGTGTCCCCCCCCCACGCACACACACAGGGCTTTGGTGCTGGCTGGAATCTAATTTTATGTATTTGGTACAGGATCTCACTACACAGGGTCTGATTTATTTCACTTATGAGTATAGCATAAAATTACCACATCTGCTTCATCCACTTGTTGGGTGATAGGCACTTTGTTTCCAAAATTTGGCCATGACAAATCATGCTACTATAAATACTGGTGCACAAATATCACAAATGTATGATATTGTCAAGTCTTTTAGGAAAATAACCAGAAGGGAATAGCTGGATTGAATGGGATTTCCAGACCTAGTGTTTTGATGAGTCTCCATACTGATTTCCATAATGGTTGTACCAGTCTACATTCCTAGCAGCAGTGGAGAAGGGTTTTTTTTTTTTTTTTTTTTTGCCACAGCCTCTGCAGCATTTGTCAGTGGTTGATTTCTTTATGTTAAACATTCTTTCTGGGGTGAGATGGTATCTAGATGTTGTTTTAATTTTAATCTCATGAATGGCCAGTGCTGTGGAACATTTTTTCATTTATTTATTTGATATTTATAGTTGTTCCTCTGATAAGTGTGGATTCTTCTCACATGTCCATTTTTGGATTGGGTCTTTATGTTGGGGACCAAATATTTTTAGCTCTTTATATAATTTAGATAGAATCCCATTGTCTGAGTGATTATTGGTTACAAATTTTCCCAACTTGTCGCTTGTATTTTCACTCTGTTGGCAATTTCTTTTGATATGAAGAAAATTCTCAAAAAGATGAGATCCCAATTGTTGATTCTTTGGAGTATTTCCAATGCAGTTTTTGTTTGTTCGTTTGTTTTGTTGTTTTTCTACAACTCTTTGCCTACTCCTCTGTCTTCATGATTTCCACCTACTTTCACTTCCAAGAGATTTACTGTTTCTGTTTTAATGTTTAGATCTTTAATAGATTTTGATCTTAGTTTAGTGTATGGTGATAGACCCAGGTCTAGTTTTAATTTTCAGAAAGTGAAGACCTTGTATTTCCAACACCATTTGTTAAAGAGGCTATTGTTCTTCCAGTGAACATGTTCAGCCCTTCTGTCCAAGACAAGATGGCTAAGTGTGTCTGTAGTGGTATTTGCTTCTTCTAATGTGTTTCTTTGATATTAGGTTCTGTTTTTTTAATGCTGATTTTATCACAGTGGCTTTGTAGTATAATTTCAATTCAAGAAATGTAATACCTCCTGACTTGCCTTTGTTCCCCAAAATTTCCTTTGCTATTCCAGGTCCTTGTGGTTCAAAATAAATTTTAAGAATATTTACTCTGGATCAGTGAGGTATATTTTAAAATAGGAATAAACAATTACATATTTTTACACAGAAGTTTAGGAATTTAACCATATACCACACTGTAGCAGGACAGTCCCGCAGCACCTCTTTTCCTGTCTCCTGCCTTCACTCATCACCCCCTTCATTTTTGAACAAACATCTCCCTGAGAGGCAGCCCCGCAGCAACCGGCAGGTCCTGACAAGCAGCACGGATTCAGAGGACCAAAGTGACAGGCGCTCCAAGCATGATCCTGTTATTACACATTGCCATCTTCAGTGCAGTTGCGTAATTCACAGATATCAGCATATATAGTTAGTTAAGGTGAGAATCCTTCTAATTAACTGCTTAGCCTCGAAAACCTGAAGATTCTCAGGATCATTGCCTTACCCTTCTCATACGTATAAGTATATGGCTTTGCCTCTGTCATGTTTCCTAGCTTTCTTCCTTGCTCCCTCTTCATTGTCTAATCCTTAAGTTCTCTCTTTCCTTTTAATTGTGTTATTTATACCTTTATATTTATATTTCTTATTTTGAGTTCTTATAGTAGGGAAACTGTAAGATATTTATATGTGTGTCTGATTCATTTCACTTATTAGTATATCTTCAAGTGGCACCAACTTAAATATGAAAGCTTCAAGTTTATCATTCTTTATAGCTGCATAATACTCCATTGTATAAAAATATCACATCTTTTTCATCCATTTTTTCAGGCGATGGGCATCTTGGTTGTTTCCAAGATTTGGCTATCACAAGTTGTGCTGCTGTAAACATAGGTACACATATATCAATATGATACAACATTTTCAGTTTCTCTGGAAAAAGCCCAGTAGGGGGATAGCTGGCTTGAATGGGATTTCGAGTCCTACTGTTTTGAGGAGTCTCCACACTGACCTCCACAATGGTTGCACCAGTCTACATTCCCACCAGGAGTGGAGAAGGGTTCCTTTTTCCCATAGCCTCTCCAAGATTTGTTATTGGTTGATTTATTTATGTTTGCCATTCTTTCTGGGGTGAGATACTATCTCAGTGTTCTTTTAATTTGCATTTCATGGATGGTTAGAGATGTGAAGCATTTTTTTCATATATTCTTTCGCTTGTCTAATTTTGTCCTTTGAGAAGTGTGTTCATTACAGATGCCCATTTCTGGATTGAGTCTTTAAATTATGGGACCCTAATGTTTTTTTAGTTCCTTATAAATTCTAGTGAGCAGACCTTGGTCTGATTGCTTATTAGTTAAGATTTTTTCCAAATTTGTGGGTTGTTTTTTCACTTTGTAATTTCTTTTGATGTGTAAAAGCTTCTCAATAAGAAGAGGTCCCAGGTGTTAATTCTTTCGACTATTATCACTGCTATTTGATTTTTGTTCATGAACTCTTTGCCTACCCCTATGTCTTCAAGAGTTCCTCCTAGTTTCTCTTCCAGGAGATTTAGTGTTTTTGTTTCAATTTTAGATCTTTATGGTGAGAGACCTCGGTCAAGTTTTAGTTTTTGTCATGTAGAAAGCCAGTTTTTCCAGCTCCATTTGTTAAAGAGGCTATGTTTCTTCCAGTAAGCATGTTTGGCCCCTTTGTCAAAGATAAGGTGGCTGAGTGTGTTTTAGAGGCTTCTGCATTTTCTAATCTATTGTATTGATCCTCAGGTCTATTTTATTGCTAATACCATGTTGAGTTTATTACAGTAACTTTGAAGTATAATTTCAAGTCAGGAATTGTGATGCCTCCTGCCTTGTCTTTGTTGCCCAGGATCACCTTTGCCATTCTCTGTCTTTTATGGTTCCAAATAAATTTTAGGCATGCTTTCTCTAGGTCTGTGAGGTATGTTGTTGGTAGTTTGATAGTGATTACATTAAATCTGTACAACAATTTTGGGAGTATGGCTATCTTCACAATGTTGGTTCTTCTTATTTAGAAGAAATGAATATCTTGACATTTTCTGAAATTCTGTACAACTTCTTTTTTCAGAGTATTGTAATTTTCATTGAATAGATCATTTTGAAGATGGCCATACTTCCAAAATTGTTGTACAGATTTAATGCAATCTCTATCAGAATACCACCAACATACCTCACAGACCTAGAGAAAGCATGCCTAAAATTTATTTGGAACCATAAAAGACAGAGAATGGTAAAGGCAATCCTGGGCAACAAAGGCAAGGTAGGAGGCATCACAATTCCTGACTTGAAATTATACTACAAAGCACTGTGATAAAGTCAACCTCATACTGGCAATAAAAATAGACCCGAGGATCAACGGAACAGATTAAAAGATGCAGAAAGACCAAGCATATTTACTGGATGAAAGATAGTCTCTATAACAAATGGTGGTGGAAAAACTGTCTCTCTACATGCTGCAAATAAAAACTTGTCTTGGGTCTATCATTGCGCCCTAAAGTAAAGTCAAAATGGATTAAAGGGCAGGCCAAATCTCAGCACATTAAAGTTCCTGCTTAAGCAGATGCAGGGTTCAGGAGTTCCATCCTTGGAGTGCTGTGCTGGTCCTGCCCATGGGGCATGCTGACATGCTGGTTGAGACTGAGTGTGGCGGTGCACACCTTTATTCTGAGCACTTGGGTGGCTGTAAACAGGAGGATCACTCCAAGTCTGATCTACACAGTGAGACCCTGTAGATCCTGTCCTAAGTCCAAAAAAAAAAGGCACTTAAGATCTAAACCTTAAAACAGAAATAGTAAATCTCCTAGAAGAGAAAGTACATGGAAATCTTGATGACATAGGGGTACACAAACATTTCTTGAAGAAGAATTAAAACTGCATAGGAAATAATTGAAAGGATTAACAACTGGGACTTCCTCTTGTTGAGAATTTTATGCTCGTGAAAAGAAATCACCAGAGTGAAAAGAAAACCAACAAATGTTTAAAAATCTTAATTAGTAACTAATCACACAAAGGTCTTCTCTTTAAAATTTATAAAGAACTGAAAAACATAGGGTCCAAAACTGAAAGACACACTGAATAAATGGGCATCTGAGATGAAAACACACTTGTTAGAAGAAGAAATACAAGAGGCAAATAAATACATGAAACAATGCTCCATATCACTAGCCATTATGAAATTCAAATTAAAATAACATTGAGATACCATCTTACCCCAGAAAAATTGCTATCATAAAGAAATCGATCAACAGCAAACTTTGGAGCGGCTGTTTGGGAAAAAGGAACTCTACTGGTGGAAATGTAGACTTGTGCAATCATTATGGAAATCAGTGTGAAGACTCCTTAAAAAACTAGGATTGTAAATCCCACTCAATCTAGAATCCTCCTTCTGGGAGTATTCCCAAAAGAACTGAAAACATCATATCATAGGGATATAAGTGTGCCTATGCTTATAGCAGCACAATTTGTAATAGCCAAATCTTAGAAACAACCAAAATGCCCATCACCTGAGGAATATTTGAAAAACATGCGGTGTTTTTATACAATGAAGTATTAACCAGCTATGAAGAAAAATAAATTCAAAACCTTTGTGTATAAGTGGATGCAACTTCAAGCTTTATTTATAAGTGAAATAAATCAGACCCACCTGTGTAAATAGTATAATGTCTCCCTAATGTAAGAACTCAAAATAGGAGTTAAAATGGAAAGGTATAACAGTTAAATGGAAAGAGAGAACTTAAGGATTAAACATGAAGAGAGAAAGGAGAAATGTTAGAAAATACAGTAGTGGAAAGCCATTCATTTATATGAAGAAGATGATTAATGACATGATCCTCACAATTTCCATCAGGTTTTTGAAAATAGCAGTTAATTGGTAGAATTCTCACCCTGACTAACTCTGTATGCTGATATCTGTGAACTAAGCACCTACATTATGAAAAGCAGTGTATAATGCTAAAACCATGCTTGAAATCCCTGTCATTTTGGACTTCTAAATACATACTGCTTCTAATGTCATATCAATTATCGCTACAATATCTTAAAAGGCAAAAGATTTATGCAATCTGAAAAGAAACTAGAGTATACAATATCTTAAAGTAAATGTTTATTTAAAAAGGTAATAAAAGAAAATGAGAGACAAGAAAAATAATCATAGGATTGTCCTGCTACAGTGTTGTATATGGTTTGATTTGGAAATTGTGTTGTAAAATGTATAATCACTTTTTAAACATACTATAGGGTTTTAAATTTTAGAATGTCCATGGTTGTTGGAAAGTAGCAGTTACATTTTATGTGTAAGGCATTTGGTATTTAAACAGATAGTGAGGTTAAGTATAACTGCCTCTGTTATTAAGCTTCTCTTCTGCATGTTTAACAACCAAAGTTTGCAGAACAAAAATTAGAGAGATAGATGAGCTGAAAAGACAGCTAATATTTTGACCCTAGTCCTTCATGGTCTGTGAGGACTTAGGACATAAGAGAATCTGTACTGTAATATCCTGTAACTCCATGATATCCTAAATTTTCTGTTCAAGCCAATTTTGGGGCCAAAGAGGAAAGTGATCAATGATATATGGTGTGCCTAAGGAGAGTCACTTACAGAGAAAACATTCTCTTAGACTTTCACAGAGAGCAAATTGGTCAAGCAATGGCTGTGACTCTTCCACATGACTGACACTGACAAAAAATCTACAAGGTGCTGTATATGGTTCAAAGGTAAATTCTGAGGTGATTTTACTGACCTTGTCACAGAAAAGAATTACATTTTTAATTATATAGGTCTTGCTTTATCTTGGTCTTAACCATCCAGCAGAAAAGTATAACCACAAGGTATAAAAAATAAAGCTATATTAATATGCTAAGGTATAAAAGGATCAAGTCAACAACTTCTGACAATTTCCAATTGTTCTGATAACTCACTACTATTATGTGCTATTGAACTATATTGGGTTGTTTTGCTGAATTCAAATAAGTATGATCTTTGGACTGGCATCAAGTATGAGAATGTTGTTTAAAGACTTCTCCAAATATAGCATCTCTAACTGCGATGGAACACCCATCTCTGACAAAGCAAAACAAAAAAAGGTAGATATGTTGGGAGCCAGGGAAGCTAAGAAATTGATCATATGTCTGTAGGTGGGACTAGGCCTCAGTGCCTGAAGCAAATGAGGTATCTCAGTCCTGAGATAAACATCTTGTCTGGTAAGTCCACTATTTTTTGCTAGGCAACCTAGTGTCATGTGTTACTAACTTTGAAAAAGTAAAAAAAAAAAAAATATATATATATATATATATATATATATATATATATATATATATATGTATGTATACACAAGGTAGGATAGATGTACAGCTAGTTTCTCTTAGTTCATTGGGAAGAAAAGTTTGTACTAATATTGTTTAGACAAGATATCTATCATGTCTGCAACTTGTCCTCTGAATAACTACTACAAAGACAACAATATACCATGTATTAATCATTGTAACCATACTACTAACCTATTTTGAAACTGTTTCATTGCTGTTTTATATTTTTTTCTCATTAAAATTAATTTTAAAATACCAA
>PVKA01030130.1:0-27607 GCA_004027165.1 Ctenomys sociabilis
AAAATAAATGAAAAAAAAAAAAAAAGAAACAATCAGCATCAATGTCTTCATCAGATATCAGCACCCCTAAACAGGCTTCTCAAGGTTATACCTCTTGGGATAGGTCAACCAGTCTACTGTGAAAATAATGGCACATTTGGGGGGTGATCCCCTTAGTAGCCAGAAGGAGAGGGGAAAATGGGGTAGGACCAAGTCTAAGCACCAATCTGAATTTAGAGCAAGAAGGAAAGCCAGGAGAAGCAGCAACAGCACAGCACAGCAGCTCTAGTCGTTGGCTTCTGGCGGTGGGCCCCAGGTGGACACAAAACCTCTCAAAAGCCAGGCTCTGCTCTCTGCCCTGCGGCACCCAAGCAGTGCTGGATTAATGCAGGGTCCTCAGTAAGAGTTTATGGAACAAATGCAAGTTGAATGACGGGAAGCAAAGTGTACCTGTGGGCTCCAATTAGCATCTAAATAATTATGAAGGTTGAAACTAATTATGTGACTTCCCTGGGTCTGAGTTTGTGTGCCTGTGAAAATGAGACATATTCAACAACGATTGCTAATTATCAGGCTGTGTTCTTTCTAATATTATAGATGCTATTCTAAAATGTAATATGAATGCTGTTCTCAGATGAATGCTTCTTTCCTTTGCAGTTGGACTAAGAGAATTTGACTTAAATTTAGATGGACCCTCAGGATGCCACTGAGTTCTACAGATAGGAAGGAGATAAGGCAGGTGAACTCTTGCTAGCACTGGAGATCAGCTATGCAACAACAGGTGAACCACACATGAAGAACTAAGAGTTGGCCTGAGGTGCGCAACTTAACTTTATAGCCATTGCCTTGAACAACACAGCGACTGGAGATACCTAGGAAAGAGCAGGTATGGCTAGTACGCAGTGTGCAGAAAGAGAACGAGACTGCAGGTAGTGAGGAGACTTTGAGGAACAAATTAAAAATATTGTCATTGATTATTATATCAATTACATCTTTTAAAATGATTGTTTGATACCTTTGTTTTTTAAAATATTCTTTCTGTGGGCAGGAATGTAGCTCAGCAGCAGAACACTTGCCTAACATGCAAGAGGCCTTGAATTTGATCCCCTCAAGCCACCAAAAAATTCCTTTGAGAGATAGCACAATATTAATATTACAAAAAATTAATATTACAAATGATTCAAATGTTATTTTAATTAAATGATTTTAATTATCAACATTTATGACTTCTGATTTTTACAAATAATAGTTGTCTGTCATTATAATAGAATATTATGTATAAAGCCAATATTCCAAAATGAAAGATTAACTCAATATATTATCCTAAACAGTATGAGAAAGACCTGTATACATATATGTCCTCTGGGAAGCTATGTGACCAAATGCAAGGACCTGACCTCATGTGGCTAGCCATTCATTGTCCAAATCCTACCATCAACAGCATTTTTCAGCCACAACCTTCTCTATAGAGTACTACATGCCCCATGTGAATCTCAAAGTATTCCTGCTAGACGAAAGAATTTTAACAGTCCTGAAGGAAAATCTTTCTTCTACTTCCTACTCAAATGGACAGCATTAAACACACACACACACACACACACACACACACACACACACACACACACGCACATGCATGCATGCATACACAGCAAGCCCTCAGAATTAGAAAATGACCAAAAACCAGCTTAAAGCTAGAATCAATATCTTGGTACTCAGAAGTCCCACCTGCCATCTAAAAGCCAGATGAAGGATGCTGGGCATCTGTTAAGTGACACTGAGGCCAGGTACTTGGGTTACAATGGTTACCAGTGCTCACTGAAGCCATTATTAATTTATGACAAAGTTATTCCACACTTAATAGGGTGGAGTTTTAAAGATACCTTCCTTGGTTTTTCCAGTCCTTCATTCACCCCAGTTTAGCACTGGCTGATGTCTCCTGCTCTGTGTAATGTTCTGCTCTTGGGCCAAAGATGAAGTCATGCAGTGGCTTTATGAGTTATTGCATTGCACCACATCCCAAAAGACTTGTACTCCCTTTTGGAGCCAGGAAATGTGCCCACAGAGCTGTGAGCTGGACCAGTCACTAAGGTTCCAGAGAGCCACCTTCTTCCAGTAGGGACCTTTGTTCTTCTCAAAGGCTAGTTTCCAAGAACCTAGGCCAGCAGTTGGCCCAAAGCCCCACCAGGGCTTTTCTCAAGACCCCACCCTGTATTGAAAGGATGGGATGAGTATTTGTTTGTTCCATCTGTATCCTATCATTTCCTTTGAAGCCAGAACCATGCAGGGCAGGGCTAGGTTCCCGTGGGATAGAGGGTTATTCAAAGTGCTCACATAGGAATTGAACTTAGGGTTCTTCTGTTCCTAGAAAGCAAAAAAAAAAAAAAAAAACCAAAATGATTTCCCTCTTTGAAATTAGTCAATTAATTTCTACAGAGCACTAACCAGAATAATCTTCCCAAGGAATTCATTTAGTAAAGAATGGGATGGAAAGAATAGAATGGGACAGGAACAGTGAAAGAGGATGAAACAGTCATTTTATAGTATGAGCAAATGTGGTAGAGCACTATGAATACCAAACATTTATTACTATGGAATTGGGAGCATATAGCTGTTAACATTTGTTGTATTGTATTATATGAATATAATCTCAATTATACGTAGAAATGGAATTTTAAAATATGTTAATAGAATATCAACTACACATATGTTCATTTATAGACATTTTCCTATTGTCTCATATTTGAAGATGACTGGACATCTACAGGACTCTTTACATACTTTTCTTAAGTCAGTGGGCTTCTTACCTCCCACTTCCTCATGGCCTATCTATGTCATAAACTCTTGCAGGGCCATGCAAGAAGGCAGAAGACCAGGAAACTTTGTGTGTAGCTCTCACTGGTTTTGTGCTGTGATGTGCTGAACAGAAAGGTCAAATGACTCACTGTTGCCTCAGTCTTTTTGAGTCTGGGGCTCAGGGATGGTGCAAGAAGGAGCAACTCTGATCTGGAGGACCCGCTTGTCGGTCCCTTCTGGTCCACTAAATGATTACTGGACATAAGGGGTATGCATGCAAGAGCATTTTCCCCAGTATAAAGGAGCATGTTGGATAAGGCTTAAGGGATTATTTTGTCAAATGGATAGAAGGGGCTGGGGACATTTAATCCCTGGGTCGAAGTACTCTTTGAGGAGTGTGGGTATTAGTACTAACTAAATCAGTAGACTGAGTAAAGAAAGGCCTCTGAGGACTTGGCTGAACCAAAGGGTAGACAAAGGCAAATTCTTTCTCTTCCTCTGAGATACCCTCCTCTGTCTTCTGTCCTCAGACACGAGTTCCTGGTTCTTGGGCAGGTACCAGTTGTCAGGCTTTCTTACCCAATCTGCTGCCCTGGTTCTCAAGCCTTTGGCTCACACTGAATTGCACCAGCTTCCCTGCGTCTGTGGTTGGCCAATGGTGAGACTTTTCAGCTTCTGTAAGTGTGAGTCAGTTCCCACAGTAAATCTCTATCTACTTATCTATCTATCTATCCATCTATCTATCTATCTATCTATCTATCTATCTATCTATCTATCTATCTATCTATCTTTCTATCTACCTACCTACCTACCTACCTACCTACCTACCTACCTACCTACCTACCTACCTACCTACCTTATCTTTGATTGGTTCTACTTTTTCCAGAGAATACTAATACAAAAGTGCCTTTGCAGCTGGCCTCTGGGCTCAGCTGGCACCCCCAAAGGTGGCTGAATCCTTAAGGTACATCCCATACCCTATCTGTGTTCTTTCAGAGGTTCCCTGAGGTCCTTCAGGCACTCAGCCCCCTGCACAGAGAAGAACTGGCAGTAGACACCATCACCATCTTTCATCTGAACTAATACTAGAATCATCTGATTCCAGATGGGCAGAGTGTCTAGATGCCTGCATGCTGGCAAAAACCTGGAGCTGCAAGCTTGGGTTTACCTGGTAGGAAAATGAGTTAGCAGAAAACATTCTCCTCAGAAGAGAAGCACAAGGGCTTGGAGCAATGTACTTATGCCCAGACTGAAGAGTAACCCAAAGTGTCAAAGACAACAGATTTCAATGGCATTTTACCCTGTAATATTATAAACAATACTTGAAATCATTTAACTTCAGGCAACACCCACAACACTCACATATCTCACTACTGAGAGATGTAGGTGGCCAGCTCTCCATGTGGGGGACAGCTGCCAAGCGCATCACACAGCTCACATGCGCGTAGCCCTTGCCCCAGTAACCTCAGCACCAGGAATGCATATCGTGGACATGATCAGATATACCCCAAGGACCGACGGCAATCATGTTCCTTGGACTGTTATTTGTAATGGAAGGGTCAAAGCTCTAAATGTTTAAATAATGAAAGATTGCTTTAAAAATTATACTGTGCCTATTAGACTATGATGCAGCCATACTGGAATGGATATTTAAGGAATTTTAAAAGAACTAAATAATCATTAAATTATTTCAACAAAAATTGTTCAAAATTCTTATAGAAAGGGATGTTATAAGATGAAACAATTCTTACGATAGTATTAAATTCTTAAAAGGTAGGTTATAAATAGTATGTATGGTATGAATCCACTTTGGGGGAAAATAACTCATGAGGTCCTAAGAAGGGAAGATAAAGAATTGAACAAGTCAGACATAAGGGCTGGGGAGACAGCTCAGTGGCGTACCTGCCTGGCAAGCACAAGGTCCTGAGTTCAATCCCAGGTACAAATATAAAAGAGGCAGATACGAAAGTCTAGCACGATTGCCATATTGGAATGAATATTAATATTAATAGAAGTTACTTCTGTGCCGTACTGTTGCTGCCATTAATTTTCTTCACATTTTATAGCTTTCAATGTAAAAAAAAATGAACATGTACTATTTTCAAGTCAGAAAACAAGCCAAAGGGAGTTCTATATTGGTTGTCATTGCACTTTTAAGAATTCAATACCTGAAAAAAGCATTCATTTGTTGGGGACGAGTAAGAGTGGTTAAAAGAAAAAAAAAAAAAAAAAGCCCCGGGCTAGGGATGTAGCTCAGTAGTAGAGCACACGCTTAGCATGGGTGATGCCCTGCACTTGATCCTCAGCACCAAAAAATAAAGGCTACAAAAGCTCAATACTTGTTAATCTCCTCGGTTCAGTGGTTGACCCGGGTCATCACCTTCTCCAGCTCATTGCTACTGCATGACTTTCTGCTTTGCCAGGAATGCTTCAGTTCATTGCACATACTTTATGGTTTGTGTCTAGATATTCTCCCAAAGCCTCATATAGCCATAGGGCTTTTTTCAGAGATCGGTGAATCTTGGGAGTGTGCCTATTTATAGTGTTGGGATTAAATGTGTTAGGATTAAGGGTGGGTGATTGCACATAAATAAATGCAGGGAAAGAATTAATGACATTTCCTGTTTCTTAATAAATGGAAAACAAGCAGTTGATTAGATTTTTACTTACCCATAAAATCAGCCTTAAAACCTGCTAAGGAAAATACATGTCAATTGTTACATTCATGGTAGATGAAACTGTAAATTCTGCTTATTGTTTTCTCTAGATGTACCCAAAAGACCCATGAATTAAAGGCTTGGTTGTTAAACCATGATAGGACCCAATCAGAGAAATTAACTTACTGGGGCTATCACATTGAAGGGGCACTGAGACCCCCAACCCCTTTTTCTTTTTTTCCTGGCAATTATGAGGCAAACAATCTCTTTCATCACATGCTCCTGTCATGTTGTACTGTGCTGTGCCACCGCAGTTCAAACAATGAGGCAAAGTGACCATGTCTGTACTTTTCAGGACTGATACCTCTGAAACCACAATTCAACACACACACACACACACACACACACACACACACACACACACACTAATTAAGATCCTCATACTAGTAACTTCTCTTGGTTCATTGAAAAGAAAGATTTGTGATAATATTGTTTGGACAAATAAATCCCTAGATCTTTTACTCTGAGTAACTAATTTAAAAATAATAATATGCAATATATTAATTATTATTGTTACTCTCCTATTATCTTGTTATGATTTTTTTCTCTTTAAAATAAAATTTTTATTAAAAAAATTTTTCTTTTTTGTATTTTAGGGAAGGGCCTACAGGGTGTTCAGATTCTTAATACTAGATGGAACTCTTAGTGATGTCCCCTGTTTACAGCCTCCCAAGAGTTGGGATTACAGGCATGCACCACCATGCCCAGTCTCAATTGCCTTCTCACTGCGCCCCGGGGGCACAGCAGGCCTGGGGATCAAACCCTGGGTCCCTGTGTCTGCTTGCAGGTGCTTTAATCCACTGAACTATTTGGCCAGCCTTTTAAAATAAAATTTTAAAAATAATTTTTTTCGTCTTTTAAGTCAAATATCTGAGGTATTTTGTAACAGTGATGTAAAATTGACTAACACAAGTACCTTAAAGACTTAGAGGAGACATAAAGCCAGGACTACAGAGAGAATTTTTCCTGGTTAAAGTCATGTTCCACAAGAGTGGCAAGGTAGGCTCTGAAATACAGGTTATCAACCTTTTAGCCAGAGTCCTTGGTTCAGATGTGTTTCAAATTCAGAATGTTTCACCTATGAAAAAGATAATATGGAGAATTTGCTGTGCATAGCACAGTATCTCTACTTTAGGTGTTTGGAGCAATACTCAAAAATCAAACACTATTTCTCTAGCAAAACGTTGAATATTCTTACTTAGCAGGATAAATAGAAATTCATGAGGATCTTCATTTTAAAGGAGATTTTCTTCCAAATGAGTTTGTGTTCAACTTGGAAAGATACATTTCTAGTTTAGATTTTGGAGATGTTTGGTTTTTAGACATTGGGGGTCTAAAACATTTTCTTAGGCCTCTTCCTTCAAAAGGCTCACAAGCACGAGGAACAACCGGATTATTGTGGATTTAGATTCTTCTACCCAGACACTCTCAACTCCAGGTTCTGCTGCTGAACTCAGCCCAAAGCCTGGAGTCCTTCCCTACTTGTGGCACCCAACAGTCGCTCCCTGCCACCAAGCTTCTGCTCTGACCCTGCCTCTACTCCGTCAACCCAACACATCTGAACTTGAGTTACACAAGTTCGTTTCCCTTACAATTCTCAACTTGCAGGTAAGTGTTCTGTGACTTCTATTTTTTCTACAGAGAAAAATTTGTGAGGTAAAGGGAGGAAGAAACTTATATTATCCATCAGTCTGCAATTCTTGATCTCAGCTTTAGTGTTTCCCAGGCATTTTTTTATAGGTAGGTTTTTGAGGTGATGAAATTTTTCTCAGATGTTTAGAAAAAGGATTTCTTTATTGACCCATGACCTGACCTGAGTTTCTCAAGAACTCTTCCATTGGCTGGATAAAAATAGAGATTGAATATATTTAGTACAATATGATCAACTCTTCTAAAATTCTGTACAGACTGTTAAGTAATGTTAAAAATTCAGTTTTTCACATCTCTGTCTCATTTACTTCTACTTTCTAAAGTAGCAATCAAGGCATAAGGAATAGTTGCCCTGGGTTTGTGGCACTGGATAATAGGTCCTTAGAGCCAGGGCATGGCTTCTCACTCTTCTGTATTTTTGTAGTTTGCCTTGTCAGCCTTATTGCCACACAGTTTGTCTTTGTAGTTAACACTGGCAGCTGGCATACTCTCTGGCCTAGTCTCTGAGCTTGGTTGTGAACTGTGTGGTACATCTGGGCATGGGTGGCTTCATCTTGCCCCTGATTGACACTTTAGATCTTTCTGGGTCTAAATCACCTACCCTTCACATCTACTATGAATTTCCTTATGGTACCTGAGGGTAAAGCTATGACTCTCAAACCCATTGGCTGCTTTCAAAGGCCTATGTAAGTCCACAGAGAATCCTATCAGTGGCTCAGATTGCAGCAAAGACTGCTAGTGAGAAACCAAAAATCTTTTATTCTATAATAATACAATTATAGCTGGCCAAATTTGGTTGACCACTTAGGCTACACTTCCTGGGATCCCTTGTGATTATGTTTGCTCACATGACCAAATTCTAGCCAATAAAACCTGAGAAGAGATCATGTGGGCCAGAGACTTACAACATTGAGTGCACCTCTCCCATTCTCTTCCCTTCCTACCTAATGGATCTTAGATACAGCAGTCACCCAAGGGCAGTCACATAGCATTAATGACAATGCCATAGGTCCTGAATGAAGAGCTATCAGCCTCAAAAATCATCTTAGAAGAGATCATCTTTGTTTTCCAATTGCTGCATTGTTGGGCCCATTTGGTACAGCAGCAGTTTTCTAACAACAGCTACAAGGAAATGTTGAAGGTTACAGAAAGCCATATCTGGCTTTAAGCTAAGGAACCAAAATGGATCACTTGGGTTCTCTCTTTTTTTTTTTTTTTTTTTTTTTTTTGTGGTACCAGGGATTGAGCTCAGGACCTTGCGCTTGCCAGGGAAGCACTTATCCTACTGAGCCATCTCCCCAGCCCTGATCACTTCGGTTAAAGTCCTCTATCACTCAGTTCCTTTCATCCTATCTGCCACTTCCTCCTGATGTCTATAGATCAGGGAGACCAATGTCTACGCATGTCCTTATCCTGCCTCTTTCTCCCTTTCCTTTTCCATCGTTGGTATAACATGAATGATAAGTTTTGGACTCCTCCCGTATCCTATGAGTTTTGGACACCATTTATCCCAAAATATCTCCCTCCACCTCTCAGTGCCAAACCTTCTTTACCTTTAACTGTGAACTTTTCTTGCTTATTGGCTTTCAAATTCACTGTTTGTGAAACACTATTTTGACTCATAAACATGGGAATGCAAAAAGTTCATTAATAGTTTTTGAAATATTACCTCTGACTACGTAGCCAAAAAAAAAGGATTTATAAGTTATACTATGGTTAAGATTGCACGATGAAATTAAATTATTTTTAAAAATATCTTATGATTTTCTTTTGGCTTTCTTCCATTTTTTTGTAGAATCAAGAAAAGTTATTTAAAAAAAATACGTTTGCACTGCTATCATTTGGGAATTATTGCTCTATAGTAGGTAAGAACTGGAGGCAAATTACAGTCTCTGTGGGAGCTAATTTAAACTTGTCAGAGCAGTTAAATTAATTAGGTTTTAACTGACATTTAACAGCAAGGGTGGCAGGCCTGATATAACTTAGCAAGAAAATTAAGGATAATAGCACACAGATTGTTTTTCTCCAAAGCAGGGGCTATTCGGAGGAAACGGTGAATTGAGCAGTTTCTTTAAATATACTTCTGTGCCTTAGTTTCGCCTTTTTCCTGGGGAGTCATGAGTGAGCTGTCTAAGATGAAACACAAAGTCATTTTTGTTGCCCTTCCTCCTTTGCGATTCTGACAAGAGAATTGTTTCAGGCTGCCCTGGGCTCTTTCACATTTGGATTATTGTAAATAAAGTCTGGGGCATGTTTATCACCATAATAGAGGGACACAGTGCTCACTTCTTTGGTAAATATATTTTCTTAGAAAGATAAAATATTAGAGTTTGATTTGTTATGTCCAGGAGGAAAGGGGACTGGAGAGCTTTCAGGAGTGTGTGAAACAAACTCATCACAATGGCTCTGCTTCGGGCCTCACATAAGCCTGGGTGAGAGAAGTTATGAGGAGACAAAGGAAGGGAGCTTCAGCTCATAATGAGGACCTGAGGAGCCATTAGAAGGAAAGTGTGAGTAGATATCCCAAGCACCAAACTGGAGACCCAGCCCCCAGGGGAAGAGAGCAGTTAGCAAGAAACTCTAAGCTCCATATTTTTGCTTCAGGTAGTCTGGAGGGAGCACCTTGCCCCCTGTATATGAGAAGCTAGCAGAGACAGTCCCCATCTCCAGAGTGTAAAGCAAGTTGCTAAGCGCTTTCATTTTTCACTGTGGAAACCTCCACAGACACTCAGACAAAATATAGCAGAGGGGACTTGCCAAACACCTCCAGGGCAAAGGTTTCTTTCTGAAGCTTTACCAAGCCCAGCGTATTACCTGTCTACTGCCTTCCAGACTGGGTTTTAATCACTTCCAGCTGTGCTGGCTCCTGCAGCCCTTTAGCCCCGCCCTGTCTGGCCTCCCTGCCCTCTGCCTCTCTTGGAGGAAAAAAGTACTGCACTTAAATATCCCCATTAGGATTTGGGGGTCCTGCTCAGGAGCCTCACTGCAGCATCCATCTCCAGCAACAGATGACAGGGTTGCTTTGCCCCATATTGGGGTGTCTCCTTACTGTCCTGAGGTTGAGCCTCCCCTCCCTTCTCCCCACCTTAATCAGTTGCAGCTCTGCACACAAAGAAAAGTAGGCAAAGCACAATACAGCAGAGACCAGCTCCCCTCAAATGCCTGCTCTATACCCACATTCCCAGATTCTGCAGTAGGATCTGGTCCTCAGGGCTGCATGGACCCTTTCCAGGCTGTCATTTGAAAATACACATATTTCTGCCAAAATAAGTTTAACACAAAGCCTTGGTTGTGTGGGGTCAGGGAATCACTTTGGGGAGCTCAAAGACTACAGAGCAGAGGGTAGACTCAGGGCTGCAGCTGGAAGAGAAGCCGGCCAGAGGCTGCTGGTACAACCCTGATCACTTGCACCATGAGGTGTTTCATTTAGTCTCTGGGTGAGATCCTGATGCAACCTTGCTCTGTGCAGCCTCTAGGGGCCTGAGTTAGGTAGACCGCTGAGAGAGC
This sequence comes from Ctenomys sociabilis, assembly GCA_004027165.1. Lineage (NCBI taxonomy): Eukaryota > Metazoa > Chordata > Mammalia > Rodentia > Ctenomyidae > Ctenomys > Ctenomys sociabilis. The sequence goes on from PVKA01030130.1 coordinate 10,647, forward strand.
TGATTTGGAAGAAAGCATTAAGGGGGCTTGAGAGTCTCAAAGACAAATGTTGGTCATCTCCCAATTCTGCCAAGGGCTAGTGCTGATCTTGGAACAGGAGGCCATGACCTCCGGGTGAGCTCTACGGAAGTGGTACTCAGCAGGCAGACCTTCCAGGTAGGTGGGGCCACCGCTTTCCCTCCCTTCCTCCCTCTTTCCTGTGGGGTAATGCTCCTAGGGGGGTGCTGCTCGGAGGGCAGGGGCTGATAATTGGGGACCAATGGTTTCCTTGCCTCATCTTTCAAAGTGTCAGACGAGCAGACCTGTAGCGCAGGAGCCTCCCAAGTGTTCAGGTCTGTTGGATTTGGCTGAGCCTGGTCACTTCGACTGAGTATCTAAGATGTGACTTATGAAGGGTTTTTTTTTTTTTTTTAAGTTTATACCAATGGCACTTTTCTGTGGAGGATGGGCTTATGGCTTCAGGCATATACACCTAGTAAGAGATAACTTAGAATTTAACTGTGTATTCCAGGCAGTAGGTGGAGCTACATCAGGATCTGGACGAATAATCACAACATCACAAACAGCTTACGCGGGACCTCTGCTTAAGGTCTTCCAGTGGGTTCTCATCCCTTCTGGGGTCCCTTGACTCAACCACATGCCACAAAATTGGTCACACTAGACTGCTCTGAATCTGGTTTGTGTATTTTCCCCTTTTGCTCTTTCTGAACAATTTTCAGGCTATAAAATAGCCATCTCTTCACTCTCTTCCTTTTAAATTCTGACCATCCCGAGTGTTTTGAACATACTGACCCACTGTTGTCTCTTCCCACTTTGAAATCTTACCTCACTTATTGAAAGAGCTCATCCTTGTCTCCTTATCATTTGCCTTCTAGGGCTGCTTCCCTTGGTAGGAGCAAAGCCCTATTTCCTCAGATTGGTAGAAATTACTAAAGCCAGGAGTAGGCAAGCCTCATATGTCTAAAAACAAACTATTATACTCCCATTGAACCTGCATGGGTGACATGGCAAATGTGTCAGCCCAAGCCGAAATCACTGGGTGAGGAAGCCCAACTACAAGCAGTGACATTTGAACCTTGCTCTGATCTCTTTTAAACTGCATCCTCATGAGTGCTGAGTACATGATCAGTGGCCGCACCAAGGCAGTCAGTTGACAGTCAAGCCATAAGCAAAGCAATGGCTCTCATTCCTGTTCACAAGTCAAAAAAAAATCAGAATAGCCTCGTGACGTGACATTCCTATCCTCAGGCCTATTGATGAATTGTAGCTCATGGGGAGGAAACATCCATTTCACATTCAATTCTACCTTTCCAAAGATGTTCAGTCTTGTTTTGTCAACTTCCTTTCCCATGTGATTAGGTCCTTCAAGAGGCAGGAGGATTGTTGTGAGTTCGAGACCAGCCTGAGCTACAAAGTGAGTTTAAGGCCAGCCTGAACTGCATAGGAAGACCCTGTCTCAAAAAGACAAAAAAAAAAAAAAAAAAAAAAAAAAAAAAAAAAAAAAAGAGGACAAATTCCAGCCTTGCAGGTGGATCCTGAGTGCTCTAGAGACAGGAGTCAGCAATGTTTTCCCATAAAGGGCCAAGTATTTTAGACTTTTCAGGCTCTAACTACTCAAGTCTCCCACTGCAGTGTGAAATAAGCCATCAACAATATGTAAATAGGTGAGTGGTTATGGGCCACTAAAACTTGGCTTGTGAACGCGGATATTTGAACTTCCTGCAATTTTCACATGAAACAGTCATCGTTTGTTATTTCTCAACCACTCAGAACTGTGAAAACCATTCTGACCCCTGGTGTAAACTTGTCATTTCCCTTGCCAGTGACTGGTTTGAAAAAGAACATGTGGTAGAACTTGTACCAGCAGGATGTAAAAGGAAGCTTGTTGGGAAACTTTGTGGAAAAGAAATCCTCACATCTAAGAAGAAGGGTGGAAGAGAAGATCTCCTTTAGTACTCTGGGTGGTATCCAGTCTGTACATGGCTCCTGAAAATCCTGGGGCCACCCTGTCATGTGCAATGGAGCTTGGCTAAGGGCGACACTCTCATGCGGATGCTGAGAGAACAGAAAGAGCCTCTGAGCTAGTGTTACGTGAGGTCATCACAAGTAGCACCCCCACTGCTCTATGACTAGAGTGAATGGGGGAGAAAAAAACCCTAATAACAGTCAGCAAGCTCATGTTCTCTTTTCTCTTACATTAACAGACAGCACCTCCATGTACTAACTGATTAACTCTCCTTAAAACCCCATACCTTCAAATACCTCCTTGTGTCCAGCAACTCTGGGCTACTTACTGAAAACCTTCCTGAGACTACCCCAACTACACAATCCTCAGAGGGGGCTCAAGGTGACCTGACACTACTCCTTAGCTTCTGCACCAAAGCCTAGCCCAGAGCACTTCCTCTTGTGGCCTGTGACTTTAATCATCTTTTCCTTTGCCCTGACTGATTCCAGCCTCACACCATGATTAATGCTCCTCTCCAGTTAAATTCCTCTTCCCACGACCTTGCCACCCGCCCCTGTGACCCCCACCTGGGGTCACCCTCCCTCATCTCTTCATTCAGGTGCTCAAGTGTAGAGCCAGGGAAATTGTTATTATCCAGGGTCTGACCACAGAGAGAGCACTAGTTCACAGCACAAGAAAACTCCTTTGGTTCAATCCGGGACATGGAAATTCAGTTGGAAGGTTTCTTCTCCATTTGTATTTCAGGCAGCTTTTAGCTGGTTGCTGTGTATTTCCACTGGCAGCTTTGAAGTTCTAATTCCTTTCTTTACTTGCTGCTTTAGTCTCTTTCGCCTCTGTGTTTATTTTCTTTACCTGTACACCTTGTTTTCTTTTCAGAGGACTCTTACCCAGACTTCCCATATGGTTTCCCTTTAAACAGAGTGGAGTGTGCAGAGATGGCTCATGGGTCCTGAACATGCTGTACACACATGGGCCCCATGGAGTTCGAGCTGCTGCCTGGAAGACAGTGACCAAGACCCCGGGGTGGACAGGAGAAGAGGGTTCTAGAGTAACTGAGGGTAGGCCACACACATTAGTTCATTTTGATTAGATTCCTTTATCTAGTTATTAAGAATGGTAAACAGTGATAGGAGAGGATATTCCTGAGATTCGTATCCTTTGAATATCTTGCAATTTGTCAAGATTAGATAAAATGTGGAGAATATAGGATTGCCTCAAATCCTACTTCTACACCCTCCATCTTCTCTGCAAGTTCTTGGGACATTGTATCTGAACAGCCCTCGCTGGCTTTGGCCCCTGTCCTTTCTGTATGTCCCCCATCAACCTGGACTGAGAACAAGGGCAGCTGTTCATTAGGACGCAGAAGCAGGCCGGACTCTGGATGCAGTGACAGCTGGACACATCCCCAGCACAGGGCTCCAAGCTGAAAGAGGTTGAATAAAGGGAAGAGCGGGTACTGTGATTCCTCCACCTAGATGGTGCACCATTCTGTAATTTGTTTCAAAGGCAATATGAGGGGTTGTTCTTTGTGATTTGTATAGAGGTATCACAAAGCCCACCCAGGGATTAGAATCAAGCCTCCCTTGATTCCTGGGAGGGAACATCTGCTCACACCAGACATGAATCACTTTCTAGTAACCTAAAGATATGTGGGCTCTGTGTTACCTTTCCCAATACCAAGTCTCTTGTTATTCCCCAGTCCTCCTTCATTCTCTTGTCCTGGCTCCTCTGTCCCCACCTCTGCTCCTTGTTCCAGAGCTCAGAGTTATCCTTGTTGAAGATGCCCTTGGGAGTTCCATCCTCCACCTCCACTAATTTTTAAAAGCATTGCTTGAATAAATGTAAAGCTTTCTCTATAGCAATGTCTAAACAGCACCATTCTTCCTTAGTGTGTCCACGAGGATCAAAACAAAATAATCTTTGCTAAACTAGAATACACTGCATGTATCAAATTGCTGAATACCATTGCATGTAATACAAGCCATAATTTTAGGAGCAGAAAACAACTCAATTACTCTTCCTCTTCCAGTCAGTACTTGTTTGCATTAATCAGAGAGAGAGAGAGAGAGAGAGAGAGAGAGAGAGAGAGAGAGAGAGAGAAAGAGAGAAACAGAGAGAGAGATGTCTCTTCAGATCAAACTAATCACACGAAATAGTGAAAACTCTAATATTTTTTGAAAGAAGGACCCCACCCACCCACCAGTAATTGTTTGGTGCTGTTTACCTGCTTTCCCCTCTGCCTAACCACTCAGTAGACTGTTCTGGGTCTAGAGGATTAAAACAGTGAAAGACAGAGTATCAAGGACAAGTGTGTGTGCCTGGTAATCAGGTATTGGTTCCCTGGGGTCCTGATAGAAACTTAAAGCTGAGTTTCTTCGAGCTCTGGTGAGTGTTTCTAGTGAAGCACACCTGCGGGGTCTTGGGGTCTCCTGTGTTGGACCAGTTCACCTGTGGCCCCACCTGACTCCTGACAATTTGCTTCAGCTTTGCACCAGATGGGACTTCTTACTCTACTTTTTCATGGCTGTTTACCGTCTTAGGGTAGGATATACATATCTTAAGGTGACTACAGCACCTTAGTGCCCTTCCTCCTTCCATTATCCTAATAGAGAAAATAAAGTAACAAAAGACCCTGGCACTGTGGGTGAGATCTGCAGTGTGTTGGATCCTAGCCTGACCTACAGTCTCCTTCACCAGAACCACCCTCATAAAGGGTTCATAAATATGCAGGACTTCTCATGCATAATTAAAATCAGTCCGAATTCTGAGAAAGCATGCCTGTTGAGAGCCCCTGAGATGACATAGCTCCCTGTCAATCATACCTAAAGATTTTGTAGGAGAAATCAAGCACAATGTTCAATTGATTTTTGTGTTGAGGATCAAGCCAGGATCTGGTGTGCAGTAGACAAGTACCCTACCATTGTGAAGAATTTTTTTTTCTTGGCTGGCTCAGGCTGCCTTAAGGGTGGGTCTGGTAAGGCAGGTGGAGGTGGGGATTGAACTGTAGTATCCTGCACCTGACTGCATTTGCATGAACAGGCCCTTAAAACAACTGAGCTAACCGGCACCCCACCCCCATGTATCCTACCATTGTGCTTTTAGCCTTTAATTATTAAATTATGGGTCATATTCCATGAATTTTGAGCCCATACATGGGGAGACTATTCATTATTTTTAATAAGAATTGTACAGTTAGAAACAACTGTGCTGAGGGATTCACTTCCTTTCACCCACTTAATTCTAAACAGCACCCTAGTGCCCTTCCTCCTTCCATTATCCTAAGAGAGAAAATAAAGCGACAAAAAAACCCTGACACTGTAGGTGAGATCTACAGTGTGTTGGATCCTAGCCTGACCTACAGTCTCCTTCACCAGAACCACCCTCATAAAGGGTTCATAAATATGCAGGACATCTCATGCATAATTAAAATCAGTCCGAATTCTGAGAAAGCATGCCTGTTGAGAGCCCCTGAGATGACATAGCTCCCTGTCAATCATACCTAAAGATTCAGGGGAGGTGCCTGGGGGTGAGATGCATATTCTCTAAATTCTAAAAGCCCATTTGTCTGGGGACTACCGTAGTGTGCTGTGACCTGTTGCAGTGCTTTTGCTTTCCGTTATGCGAGCACCATTTTTCAGTTTGTGCCATTTCTTTTGTTGGTATGAACTCCCCTTGAGCACCACTTCCTGTGATCTTCAATAAAAGTAGTACTTGTTACTTACCACTGGGTGTATGCCTTGCATTTTTTGCTCATACACATGAGCCTGGATTATACTTGTTAGATTCATTACATGGCAATGAAAAGACCCATTATTTAACAAGATTTGAGAATAAAGAAACACTTGTCTATTTTATATTCTTTTATATGACCACAATTATATTTATAATGAGAATCAAAACAAATAATAAAAGGAAAATTCAATAGAGATTAAAATAGTGAGGTTAGAACAATACAGATGCCTTCTAAATATTTTTTTCAGGCTTATGAGTGGTAGTAAAGCCTATTTCTTGTAGACTTAAGGAATGACATTTTAAATATTTTAAAAAGATAATCGTAATAGTGATCTCCACTTAGAAAGGAAAGAGTAAAGAAGAGGTAGTAAGTTCATGTAGTAGATAACATTCAGCAACTTTGCTGTCCTGGCTATTCGACTATGCTTTAGCTTTAATACTTCAAAATGTTTTGCCATTAGCCACTTTCATTGAATTTTTTACTTATGCAAAGTCCTGTGAAAATTGGCATGCCCTATACTGTTATCTTTCATTGAGAAAATAAGAATGTGGGGCCAACTTTGAATAAGAAAGTAATTCAATCAGGCACACAGTTTTCGTTTGCCACAAATGTATGCATCAAGCAGTGGAAACAGGGCTGTTTCCTCTTAAATTTAATGTATATCACAGGTGTACATATCAAAAGATAATGAAATTCTAAAAGCCCATGAGAACCTAAAACCACACTGGATTGGCTGTGTAACAGAATTGGAATAAGGGACAGAAGAGCTATAAAACTGACAGAGTTCATTTTTTGATATGAATTATAAAAATTTGCTCTTGCAACTCAAAGTTTGCAAGCTCTGTAATGTTTATAGATTTTAGAAGCAATGTGTAAAAAGTCGTAGCCATCTTTTTCCAATAAGGCACACCAGGAAATGTGCAATAAAACTCAAAAATGCAAGAGTGCTTGCTCATAGGCTCCTGATACCCCAGCCACTTATTTTGCGCCAGTGCTTCCAGCCACCTGCACTGTGAAACAGCCCTGGGAATGAGATAGGCTGGGAGATACACAGATAGTATGCGGGATATAGAGAAAATCATAATTTTAAAATTGCAAGAAAACTGCATTTTCAGGACCAAAGTTACCAAGGGTAAAGTGCCCCATTTTCATTTCCAGAAAACTCACTCTTACATTGTTAGATTATTTAAGAGCTTTAAATAATGAGGCAATATGTTTGTAAATTGGGCCCTGTGCATTTTCCTCCTGTACTATAGATTCACAAATTTCACTCACAGGGAAACAGCATTGTTGAGTGAATTCCATATCTCTAAACTTCAAAGGGCTTACATCCTAATTTGGTCCACTTGTGAGTCACCTGACCACACTAGGAATACACATCCTACACCTTCATCTTGAGGACAGTCCCAACACCATGAGAGCAGCACCAGCACTAAGCAGTAGTGCTCCTCAGCCACGAGCATCTGCATTCCCTTCTGGCTGTATATGTCTTTGATGCTGCCTATAATCTCCTTACACTCACAGTGACTCATCCTGAAATGCTTTTCTAGAATGATTCAAGGGCATGTTCCATGACAGGAGTGAGTTCAGGTCTCTGTCTGCTCTTTGGTGAAGCTTCCTTGGACCATATCCACTGCTCATTAGATAGAAAAGGTCGCCTTAGTGAAGGATTCACTCTTGCCTTCTGTCTCTGTCTCTCTCTCTCTGTATCTCTGTCTCTCTCTGTTTCTGTCTCTCTCGCACATACTCATGCATGCTCTCTCTCTCTGTCTCTCTCTGTCTCTCTTTCTCTCTCTCATTAGTCCACTCACATACTCCTGCATACTCACTTTCTGTTCCTCATGCAGGGATGAATGAGGATCTCAACGCACAGCAGGGTAAGAAGAAAGCAAGACTGTCATAAAATGCCAAGACTGAATCAGAAATCAAAAAAAAAAAAAAAAAACCCAAAGAAAAGCTCAGAATTAACTGCTTTTACTAAAGACTCTACCAAGCATTTAAGAAATTATTATCATGAAGCCTTCCTAAATGCGCTAAAATATTCGAAGAAGTTGAAAGACTTCCTGACTTATGCTATGGGAATTATTCAACATTATTCTGTTATCAAAGTCAGACAAATAGAGGGCCAGATAGCTCAGCAGATTAAAGCACCTGCTTAGGCAGATGCAGGGACCGGTGCTTCATCCTCGGTGTGCTGTGCTGGCCCCACCCTGGGGTGCGTTGAGATGGCTAATGGAGGCTGGCCATGGCAGTGTGTGCCTTAATAGCAACTCTTGGGAGGCTGGAAACAGGAGAATCACTACAAGTCTGATCTGTGTAGTGAGGCCCTGTAAACCATGTACTGTACTAAATACAAAAAAAAAAAAAGAAAAAGAAAAAAAAAGAAAGAAAAAAGTCAGACAAATAAATTTCAGGAAAAATACAAATCAATATCCTTCATGAATATTGATACAAAAATCTTAGTCAAATACTAATAAAATCTGACATTTCAGTAAAGAGAGTATATGTTAGGATCAATTGAGTTTATAGAATGCAAAGATGCTTAGTATATAAAAACCAGTTGATGGAATAGACCACATTAATATAAGAAAGGAAAAATTCTGTATCAACTCAGCTAATGTAGAAAAAATGTTGATAAAATTCAGTATACTTTCATAATAAAACACTCAATAAATTAAAAGTAGAAGGAATTTATTTGAACATAATAAAGTCAATGCTTATGAGCACTCAGCCACCTGACCTTTGACAAAGAGGCCAAACATGCTTACTGGAAGAAAGATAAACTCTTTAACAAATGTTGCTGGAAAAATTGGCTCTCTACATGCCAAAAACTAAAAAACAAAACTTGACCCAGGACTGTCACTATGCACTAAGCTCAAGTCAAAATTGATTAAAGATCTGAACATTAAAACAGAAACAATCTCCTGGAAGAGAAAGTAGGAGGAACTCTTGAAGGCATAGGGGCAGGCAAAGAGTTCATGAACAAAAATCAAATTGCATGGGTAATAGTTGAAAGAATTAACAACTGGGACCACCTCTTATTGAGAAGCTTTTGCATGTCAAAAGCAATAACCAACAAAGTAAAAAGACAACCCACAGATTTTGAAAAAATCTTAACTAATAAGCACTCAGACAGAGGTCTGCTCTCTAGAATTTATAAAGAACTAAAAAACATTAGGGCCCCAAAATTTAAAGACCCAATCCAGAAAGGAGCATCTGAGATGAACACACACTTCTCAAGGGATGATATCAAAGAAGTGAATAAATATATGAAAAAATTCTCCACATCACTAGCCATCCATGAAATGCAAATTAAAACAACACTGAGATACCATCTCACCCCATGAAGAATGGCTGTCATAAACAAATCAACCAACAACAAATGTTGGAGAGGCTGTGGGGAAAAAGGAACCCTTCTCCTCTTCAGATGAGAATGTAGACTGGTGCAACCATTATAGAAGTCAGTGTAGAGATTCCTTAAAAAACTAGGACTGGAAATCCCATTCAAGCCAGCTATCCCCCAACTGGGAATTTTTTCACAGCAACTGAAAACATATCATAGTGATATATGTGTACCTATGTTTATAGCAGCATAATTTGTGTTAGCCAAATCTTGAAAACAATGAAGATGCCTGTCACCTGATGAATGGATGAAAGGATGTGGTATTTTTATACAATGGAGTATTACTCAGCTGTAAAGAATAATAAACTTGAAGCATTTATATTTAAGTGGATTCCACTTGAAGATATACTCATAAGTGAAATAAACCATATTCACATGTGTAAATATCATATAGTCTCCCTAGTATAAGAACTCAAAAGAAGAAATATAAATAGAGAGGTACAACACAATTAAAAGGAAAGTGAGAACTTGAGGATTAGGCAACGAGGAGAGGGAAAGGAGAAAAGCTAGGAAACTTGACAGGGGCAAAGCCATACATTTATGAGCACAAGATGGATAAGGCAATGATCCTGAGACTCTTCAGCAGGTTTTTGAAACTAGCAGTTAATTGATAAGATTCTCACCCTGACAAACTATATAAGCTAATACCTGTGAATTAAACAACTGCACTGAAGATAGCAACGTGTAATAGTAGGGTCATGCTTGGAATGCCTGGCATTCTGGTCTTCTAAATACATACTGCTTGTCATAACATACCAATTATTGCCATACTGTCTCTCAAGTAAATGTTTGTTTTAAAAAAAGGCAAATAAATGAAAAAAAGATACAAGAAAAAAACTCACAGGACTGGCTTTTTTTTTTTTTTTTTGGCTGAACCAGGGATTGAACTCAGACCTTTGCACTTGCCAGGGAAGCACTTATTTCACTGAGCCATCTCTCCAGCCCCACAGGGCTGTCTTGATACAATGCTGTATATAATTAGATTTTCTAAATTTCTGTGTAAAAATACATGTTTATTCATACTTGTTAAATATTTATTTTATTTTTTAATTTTTTTCTTCATATTCTGTAGGGACTTAAAGTTTAACATATCATTACTTGATGGAAAATACCTGTTCCATGTTGTGTCTAAGATGTTTGATATTCAGTTAGGTTAAACCCAATTGCATATATTGTAGGGTAATAATAAGCTTCTCTTCTGGAGGGTTAACAACCTAAGTTTGCTTACCAAAAATTAGGAGGGCTTCAAGGACAGCCAGCATTTTGGCCCTAGCCTTTCAAGGTCAGTGAAGACTTAGGACATAGGAGAACCTGTACTGTAACATCATATAACTTAGTTGTGTCCCAAATTTTCTGATCAAGGAGATTATGGGGCCACAGAAGAAAGTAATCGATGATGTATAGTGTGCCTAAGGAGAGTCATATGGAGAGAAAACTTTCTCTCAGGTTTTCACAAAGAGTAAATTGGTCAAGCAATGGCCGTGACTCAAAGTGTGGTACAGGGTTACAGAATAAATTCTGAGGGGACTTGACCAACCTTATCAGATACAAAAGTTACATTTCTTATTATATAGGTCTTGCTTTATCTTGGTCTTAACCATCTGGTAGAAAAGCATAAAAATGAAAAAAAAAAAAACAAAAAAAAAACAAGGTAAGGGGCCGGGGAGATGGCACAGTTGAATAAGTGCTTTCCTAGCAAGTACAAGGTCTGAGTTCAATTCCTGGTTCAGCAAAACAACAATAACAAAAAAAACCCAGAAAAGTATAAAAATGAGATATAAAAAGTAAAGCCATATTAATATGCTGAGCTGTAAAAGGCTCAAGTCAACAACTTCTGATATTGCCAGTCCTATGGAAAACACACTACTATTATAGACTACTGGAATATACTGGAATATTTTGCTGAATTCACGCAGCTATGATATTTAAATGATAGTAGAATACCCTTCTCTGAGAAAACTAAACAGAAAAGGGGATACAAATGAATGACTATTTTGTATCTGTATATTCAAAATAGTTAGGGTAGATACATAGCTACAATCTCTTAATTCAGTGAATAGAAAAAGTTCTTCTAATAGTGCTTTTGGACAGATTATCATGTCTGCATCTTGTACAAGGAATAACCACTAAGACAACAATATGGAATGTATTTATTATTGAAACTGTCCTACTAATTGGTTTTGAAACTGTCTCATTACTGTTTCTCAATAAAATTATTAAAAAAATAAAGCCAATGCTTGTATCCCACCACTGGCATTATACTCAATGGCTAAACACTGAAAGGATTTTCTCTAAGATCAAGAAAAAAAGCAAGGACGGCTCCTTTCACCATTTCTATGTAACTTGTAATAGACATCCTAGCCAGAGCAATCAGGCAAGAAGAAGAAAGACAAGACATTCTGACAGGGAAGGTAGAAGTAACATAATTTCCATTCACAGATGACGTGAGCATGTGCACAGAGGATCTTACACATTCCACACATACCTGGGATCTGGACAGCAGCTGATAGGCAAAGCTTCAGCATAGTCACATGATGTAAAATTAACACAAAAAATCAGGTGTGTTTCTAAACACTAACGATGAACAATAAAAAATTAAGATATCAAAATAATATTTACAATGGCATAAAAAATGTAAAAACCTAGAAATAGACTGAATCAAGGAATACAAAAGAGTTGTATACCGAAAGCTGCCATACAAAAGGGAAAGAAAAATTTAAAGAAAGGCATACAAAAATATATGAAAAGACATCCCAGGGTTATGAATTTGAAGAATTAGCATTAAAGTGTCATTATATTCAAAATAATCTACAGTATCAATGTGATAAATATCATAATCCTAAAGACATTTTCATAGAAATAGTCAACAAAATCTTGAAATTCATATACTGTTTCAAAGGACTTCAAATAGCAATGTCATCTGGAGAGAGAAAAATAATCTGGAGGCCTGACACTGATTTCAAAACACATTACAAAGTGCGAGTCACAAAAGTATTGTGGATCTGGCATAAGGACAATATGTCCAGACCTTTTATGTGACTAGTCAAGTGACCGCCAACAAAGATAAGATTAACATCGATCTGGTTAACCTGGAAAATTTGACTTCTGGTTTTTTTGCTTTCTTTTAGCTGGAGGTATCCACCCTAGCTCACCCTAGATTCACAATGTAAGTTCACTTCTAAAACTTAATCCTAGTAATTAGATACACAAAGAAAGACCCAAATGTATCATATTTGCATTGAACTAGAAAGAATCTGAATTTCTGGTCACTGGAAAATGACTGGACAAAATTTATATATGACATTTTAATTTTATTTATTTTTTGTTTGTACTTTTTATTATTTTTTGTAAAGAATACAAAATAGTGATAGAAGAAAACAGCATTACACATGACACAAGATTTCACTAAACAAAGTAATAGGAATCCAACAATGGTTGCTACATTGCATGATGCTATGTGCAAGTCAGTTTTTCAGATTACCAGATATAAAAATATGTTTTGCTTTAAAAAAAAAAAGAAGCAATAAGTAAGAAGTTATAAGAAATTCAAGAGAGGAAAAAAATCAGAGTAAAAACAAAAATTGTAAGCATTAACTGCACCTTTCTCTCTCTTCTTTAATATTCATATAATTACAACTGTCAAAATAGAAAGGAGTAGGCAAAATATTTAAAGATTTAAAATTTCTGAATTTAGTTCAACTTATAATACCACATTTTCAAGAATGGACCTTTTGCCAAGAAATTTAAGTAAAATCATACCAAGATACACAAAAATGAATTTGTGCATAACTTATTATAAAGAAAAAATGATTAAAGCATATACAACATAAAAAATATTAGGTATGGGAGAAAAAAATTAAATAGCATCTTATTCCAAATTAGAAAGAAAAAAAAAAAGACCAGGTGTGTAAGAAACTAGACTAATTAAAGGACTGAAAGAAAAAAAAAAGATCTATCCTCTTTGAATTTTATATTTAGCAAACATACCTTTGAAAAATAAAAGTAAAATATTTTCTAGTTATACAAACTTGAAATATTATTAATACCTCTAGACATAGCATATAGGAAATAACAAAGAGCATAACTCAAAAGGCAAGAGAAGTTGCCGTATGCTCCTGGATTAACAATAAAGAGCTCTCAAAATGATAGTTATGCAGGACTATATAAAATATATTAGATGAACCCTTATTTAAAAAGTCATTGAAGATTTCTATGAAATAGTACCAATCTTATGTCGGCTTATACACGTATTTTTTTCATATATATGCGTGTGCATGTTTTAAAGGACAGGGAAGAAGTAATATGAAGCCAACAGAAAATGGAAATATACTTTTTAAAGTTTCTAATACTAGAAGAGATCATATGTCTTTTAGATAAATTGTAATCCAGAGATATAGTATAAATCTTAAAAATAAGATTAAGCATTATTCAGAAAATTAAATACTAATTAATTAAAAATTAAATACTTCAAAACATTTGAACTAAGAAAAAGTTTTCATGGTAGTAAAGAAGTACTAAGAATAAAACATAAAATATATCCTGGAATGACAAATAAATGACCACCACATCTGACAGTTCGAGGATTGGATATCACACACAGTTGCAGTGTGTAGTGCACATGGATAATGACCAGGACACTTACTGGTGGCTAGATGTCGCTTGTGGGACTGAGCTACAGCTATTTCCTTGAAATCCCCCCTGTAGACCCATATGGAATCATGACCCCGAGGGTGCAAGAAAGGTCCATTTGTAGAGTGTGCTGATGGAAATATTTTGCTGCTGTACACAAAAGAGTAACTGAAAGACTACTATTGTTTACCTCTTATTCTCCTGTGTTTGTTTGCCCTATTTGATGAGTTCTTTCCATTCTTGTTCATGGGGTTGTGATCATTTTGTTCCCTCTCTAGAACATCATTTAGTAGTCTGTGTAGGTTTGGCTTTGTCATCATGAAATTCTTTAGTTGCTCTTTGTCATGGAAGTATTTTACTTCTCCATTATACTTGAAAGAGTTTTACAGGGTATATCAGTCTGGGTTGGACTGGTCAGTTTGCTTTTTTGTAAGACTTGAAGTACTTTGCTCCACGCTCTTCTTGACTTGATGGTTTGTGAAGAGAAATCTGCCATTATTCTGATGAGTCTTCCTTTAAATGTGATCTGTTTCTTTTCTTTAGTGGCTTTTAATACACTGTTCCTGTGCTGAATTTCTAGGATCTTGATTATTATATGTCTGGTAGTGGTTTTAATTGGGTTGATGTTATTTGGAGTTCTATATGCTTTGGTCACTTAATGTCAGATTGTTGCCCCATATTTTGGAAGTTTTCTGCTATTACTTCCATCCATATTCTTTTTTATATCATTTGTATTGACTCTTTCCTTCTCATTGATGCCATTTAGTTTCATATTGTTTATCTTTGCATCATTTTTCAGGTATTGAATTATTTTTTCCTGCATCCTACTTGTTTTAAAGAGAGCTTTTCTTACTTTTTCACTAGCTGCAATGGTGTCTTTGAAGTCAGAGAGTCTATTTTCACTTTCACTCAAATGGATTTGCCAGCTTGTGATTGAGGTTTTAATTTCTTGTATATCACTTTGAATCTGCTTCAGACATTCTACTTCTTTCCTATGTTTCTTATTCAGGGATTCCATCATTTTTTTCTGCTCTATTTTTTTTATCAGTGTATTCTTGAGAAGCACTTAGTACTTCTTTGATTATAGTTATCACTACTTTTTTGTTTCAGAAATTATTTCTGAACTGATCTCTTCTATGCCTCTCTGCAGTTGTTTCTTTACTTCCAATGCTATTATTTCAGAGATTTCAGGTATGTGACTTCCAGTTTCCTCTATGCTAGTGTCTTCTGCATTTGTACTGGGTAGAATCGGGGCCTGAGACTGCTTTTTGTTCCTTCTCTTTGTCATTTTGTGTACCACTGACTTTTGACCTTTGGTGTAGAGCTTTTAGATAGTTATTAACTTAGCACCAGGTCGAGATCTACAAAGTTCAGACTCCTCCAGGTGGGTGTGGCTTGTTTCTGGCTGCTGTGCTCCACTTTTTCTTGCTGCAGCCTTGCAGGTGAACCCTTTGTGTCACTCTGGCAGATGTTCAGCTCCTGAATCTGCTGTGTGGGTCTTGCCTCTAGCCTCTTTGCAGGGAGTTCTGCTGAAGGGTTCCAGGCTGGGCCTGCACTCTGGGTTGCTTCAGGATCCAGTGGCCCCGGGCAGACTCACTCACACACTATATATGACATTTTTAATTCTTCTAGGAAGTTACCAGAAGGGGAATAACTGTCTTAAACGGGACCTATAATTCTAGTTTTGGGGGGAATCTCCACACTGATTTTGCAGTGGTTGCACCAGTCTGCACTCCTATAAACAATAAAGAAGGATTTATTTTTTCCCACAGCACCTCCAGCATTTGTTATCAGCTGATTTCTTGATAATATCTATTTATTTTGGAGAAAGATGGAATTTCAGTGTTGTGCTAATTTATATCTCTCAAATAACCAGTGGTGTTGCACATTTTTTTCATGTATTTATTTGCCATTTGTATTTCTTCATCTGGGAAGTATGTAGTCATCTGTTAAACTCATTTTTGGATTAGGTCTTTGAATTTGGGGAGTCTGATTTTTTCAATTCTTTGTATATTCTAGATGTAAGTTTTTTGTTGAGGGGCAACTGGTTATAACTTTTTCCCACTCTGTGGATTGTTTTTTCACTCTGTTAGTGATTTCTTTTGTTGTGCAGAAGCTTTTCAATGAGATGAGATACCATTTGTTGATTTTTGGTAGTATTTCTTGGGCAGTCTGGGTTTTGTTCATGAAGTTTCTGCAAATGCCTTATATGTTTAAGATTTCTGCCTATTCTTTCATTCAGTAAATTTAGTGTTTTTATTTAAACATTTAGATCTTTGATCCATTTTGCCTTTAGTTTAGTGCATGGTGATAGACATAGGCCAAGTTTTGTCTTTGGCATGTGGAAAAGCAGTTTTTCTACCACCAGTTATTGAAGAGGCTATGTTTCTTTCAGTGAACATGTTTGGCTCCTTTGTCAAAGATAAGGTAGCTAAGTGTATTTGGAGTTGTAAGTTCATTTATACTCTGTTCTACTGATCCTCAGGTCTGTTTTTATTTGTTTGTTTACAAATACCATATGTACTCATGTTTATAGAAGCACAATATGTAATAGCTAAACCTTGGAAACAACCCAAATGCTCATCAATCAAGGAATGGATAAAAGAGACCGGTTTTTGTATGTAATGAAGTACTACTTAGCTATAAAGAAGGAGAAACATGAGACCTGTATAATCAAATGAATGTAACTTGAGTCCATGCTTATAAGTGAATCAGACCCACATGTATAAATTCATTGTCTTATTAGAGTGAGAAACTGAATTAATAAATAAGATCCAAAATATACAATATTTATTGAGAGTTTGGAAGAAGCTGTTCAAAAGGGAAGTAAAACTGTGTTGCAGAAAAAATAAACTGTGCTGGGGGAAGAAGAAAGGAAGGAAGGGAAAGGGAAAAGTGCATATATTTATGCAGCTACTCTGTCTTCATTCATTGAAAAGAAAGGTTGGAGCTAGTATTGTTTAGAAAATATTTCATGCCTATATCTTGTACTTTGAGTAACTACTGTGAAGGTGACAACATGCAATGCATTAATTGTTGTTACTTTACTGCTAGCCTGTTTGGGAACTATTTTTTTTTCTTTAATATAAAAATATATATGACAGTGCCAGGCATGGTGGCGCATGCCTGTAATCCCAGCACTTGGGAGGCGGAGGCAGGAGGATTGTTGTGAGTTCGAGACCAGCCTGAGCTACAAAGTGAGCTTAAGGCCAGCCTGAACTGCATAGTGA
>PVKA01030131.1:5556-27713 GCA_004027165.1 Ctenomys sociabilis
AAAAAAAAAAAAAAAAAAAAAAAAAAAAAAAAAAAAAAAAAAAAAAAAAAAAAAAAAAAAAAAAAAAAAAAAAAAAAAAAAAAAAAAAAAAAAAAAAACCCAACATGATCAGGGCAGCACAGTGGATAAGTACTAAGGTAGAAGAGTCAGACTGAACTGAGTTCAAATCCTGGTCTCTTTATTTTCTTATTGGGGTAAACATCAACGGATTATTTTGTCCTCTATAAAATCATAATGATAACTGCATTTGTCTTACCTATCTGTGGAAATTTAATGAGATAAAATGGCTTGGCACACATTAAGCCTTAAACATTAACTGTGGCACATTGTATTTCTCAAAGATAGTTGCAATAATACCTTCCACCCCATGTGCTCTTCTTTCGATGGGACTTTGACATTTCTTCCCTACAAACAGGAATGGCTACATAAATCTGCTAAATCCAGAGTAAATGAAAATGCAGGACCCCCTTGTTCAAAATTATCAAGAATGAGACAGAAACAGAAGATCATTAACCCAATATGGAGCCCCCAACCACAGAATAGGGCTCCCTTGGACCACACAGAGTGCCCTGTTTGTTTCTTCAAGAGCTCAGAACCTGCTTTGTTTCTTTTTTTTCACCATAGTACAGGGGACTGAACCCAAGGCCAGTGTTCTACCACAAGCTATGTCCCCCTTTCCTCAATTTTTTGTTTGCTTTGAGACCAAGGCTTAGTAAAATTTTCAGGCTGGCCTCCAATTTGCAATTTTGCCTCAGCCTCCCAAGTAGGTACATTACAGACATGGCCTCACCTGGCTTATGTTGTCTTCCTTTGAATCTAGGTAGACTTATGGCTAAGGTAGAGTGCCTTCTGATACCAGGCCATAAAAAATGATACGGCGCCTACTTGGATCTTTTGCATACTTTCTGAGAGCCCTGAGCTGCAAGATAAGCAATTCAACCCTTTTTTCCCAGGTACTGGGAATTCAACCCAGGAGCTTTTCACTGAGCTATGTTGTCAACCCTACTTATTCATTCATTTTTTTATGTATTTTTATTTCCTTTTTAAAATCAAACTTTTGCACAAAACTGATGGCTTTTATTATCATATTTGGAAGTTTTCTATGTACATGGAATATGTACATTATTAATTTACTTTATTCTCAAAACAACTCCACAATATAATTAATTATTGTCCCCATATTTTATGATGAGAAAACAGGCTCAGAAGAATAGAGAATTTCCTTAAGAGCTGGATAAGCCTGGGGGAGTAGTTTAGTGACTGAGTGTGTGTTCAGCATGCACAAGGCCCTGGGCTCCATCCTCAGCACCAAAAAGAAAAAGGACTTGGTAGTGAATTGAAGAGGCAGCATTTGGATCTGTGTCCATGCTCTTCACCACAATTAATGGGGAATAGATTGTACTGAACTTGAAGTGGGGAAAAAATGTGCTTTGACCATCGCTAGGGAGTGGCCTTGTTGGGATAGCGTCTGATTGGGGGAAGGGCTGGCCAAATAGCTCAGCAGATTAAAGCCCTTGCAAATTGGCTCCCAGGGGCTGGGGGGCCGGTGTATGTTCCACCTGTGGGCCCGGCCTGGGGGTGTGCTGACAGGACAATTGAGACTGAGTGTGGTGGTGCAGTTCTGTAATCCCAGCTCTTGGGAGGCTGTCACTATGAGTCTGATCTAGTAGTGAGACCCTGAACACCCTGTACAACCTTCCCTAAAAAAATACAAAAAAAACAAATTGGGAGAGGGCAGGAGGAAAAAGGAAATGGTAGTTTAAAATAAGATAAGTAAGCAATTACACTCTTAATTCACTGATAAGAGATATCTGCTAAAATAATATCTGTAAATATAATATCATGTATGCACCTTGTACAATACCAAAACGTTATGAAAACAGTTTGCAATGTATTAATTCATCGACTCTGTATGGTTAAGGTGTCTTGAAACTGTCTGATTGACATTTGTATTTTAATAAAATAAAAATAAATGAAAAAAGAAAAAGAAAAAGAAAAAAAGAAAGAGCTTCAGGATCCCTCCAGAAAGGCCACCTAAGGAGCTGGTTTCTCGGGAAATCCTTTTGCCCTGTATTTTGTCCCACTGAAGAGAAAGTGACTAAGACAAAGGGTAAATGAAAAAAAAGTCATTCTTTATCTATTTTATAAGTTCCATGAGGACAAAGATTTTTGCCTGTCTCATTTTTGCTAATTTTGAGACAGAACATCACTGAGTCACCAACTTACCCACACTGAGCTAGAAACTTGCAGTTGTCCTGCTTCAGCCTCCCAGAGTACTGGGATTGCAAGCTTGCACCACCAGCTGCAGCAATCCAACCATTTTGGACTCCGACATGCAGTGAAGAGGCCCACTGTAGTCCCAAATGGAGGCCCTAGGACTACATGAAGTGAAGAGTATGCCTGGCCTGGCTAGCCTCCTGCTGCTTCAGTGCCCCTGCAGTCACCATCTGACTACAGTCCAATGTGAGACTCAGCTACAGCCATCCAGAAAAGCTCTTCCTGAAATTCTTGACCAACAGAATCCATGAGAGACAGTAAAGTAAATATTGTCATTTTAAGCAAAAAAGCTCAGTCAAATCCTCTCAGAACTTACCCTGAAACCCTGTACAGCAGTTTGCAGAGCTTTTGTCAGTGTCAGCCATATGGATAAGTCACAACCATTGCTTGATCAATTTGCTCTCTGTGAAAGCCTGAGAGAATGTTTTCTCTCCATGTGACTCTCCTCAGATACACTCTACATCATCAATCACTTTCCTTTGTGGGCCCATAATCTTGATCAGAACATTTGGGACACCATTGAGTTACAGGATGTTACAGTACAGGTTCTTTTATGTCCTGAGTCCTCACTGACCTTGAATGTCAAGGTCCAAAAAGTTGGCTGTCCTTGCAGCCCTCCTTTTTCTCTAATTTTTGGTCTGCAAACTTAAGTTGTTATATCTCCAAAACAGAAGCTTAATGATATTATTACCTTAAATCATAGGCTATTGAGCTTAACATCAGTATCTGTCTGAACATCAAATACATTAGACATAACATGGAGCAGGTATTTTCCATCAATCATTGATATGCTAAACTTTAAATCCATACAGAATGTGAAAAAACATTTAAAAATAGTAAAAAAAAAAAAGTTACATTTTTTGTTGTATAGGTTTTGCTTTATCTTGGTCTTAACCATCCAGCAAAAAAGTATAAAAACGAGGTGTAAAAAGTAAAGCCATAGTAGTAAGTTGAGCTGTAAAGGGCTCAAGTCAACAACTTCTGACATTGCCAGTCCTACAGATAACCAACTACTATTATGCACTACTAGACTATATTGGGTTATTTTGCTGAATTCGTGCACCTATAGTATTTAAATGACAATGGAATACCCATCTCTGACAAAACTAAACAAAAAAGGGATACAAATGAGGGACCATTTTGTATCTGTATATACAAAATAGGATAGATATATAGATACTTTCTCTTAATTCAATGAGAAGAAAGATTTGTACTAATAGTGTTTGGACAGGATATCATGTCTGCATCTTGTACTATGGATAACCACTAAGAAGACAACAATATGCAATGTATTAATTATTGAAGCTATCCTAATCATTTTTGAAACAGTCTTAAGCTACTAATTTACTATAAAAGAAAAAATAATAAGTTTTGGTATGATTTGTTACATGACAGTTCATCATCAGCACAGTATCATTAAAAACAAGGAAAAAGCTACTGGCAAGGCCAGCAATGGAAGATTTTGCTATTTGTTAATGCTTTTACTTCTTTCCTGTGGTGAGGCAGTGCTATTCAGGCCCTAATTCATACACCAGCTTAAACATAAATTAGCTGAATGTGTGAAAATTGTTTGGGTCTTTTTTCAGTCAAATTAGCCATGAGAAAATTTTGAGGTAACACAAAATACTTGAATATGGGCTAAGGCTTCAGTAATCATAGTGAATAATTGTTAATTTTGTTGTATGTGACAATGGCATAATGGTTATGTTCAAAAAATGACTTTGTCAATACAAGAGAAACACTGAAGTGTATAAAGGTACCATGACATTATGTCTAAGATTTGTTTTAAAATATGAAAGAAAGTGTTGAGATCATAAATAATGGAGGAAATCACATCCCAAATGATGGTGGGACAACTGGAAAAGCACATACAAATGAATGAACTCAGACCCCTACCTCTTCCACATACAGAAAGTAGCTCAAATGGATCAATGATCTAAATATAAGAAGCAAAGCATGAAATTATTAGAAGAAAACTCATAAGTGTAGTTTGTGGACACAGATTTGACCACAAGTTCTTAGACTTGACACTAATAGCATGGTATTTAAAGAAAAAAATAGATGGATTGGACTCCATCAAAATTACAGTCTTTGTGCATCAAAGGATATTGTCAAGAAAGTGAAAAGGTAATATGCAAAATGAAAAACAGCTGTGTGTGTCTGCACATGCCTATATCCCAGCACTTTGGAGGTTGAGGCAAGAGGATCACCACAAGGTCGAGGCCAGCTTGGGGTACATACTGAGTTCAAGTCTAGGCTGAGCTACATAGTGAGACTGTGTCAAAATACATAAAAAATAAGAACATCTGCAAATAATACATCTGATAGGGATTCAGCATTCATAATATATAAATAACCCACACAAAAAATGGCAAATAAACCAAGCAAAAATTGGCAAAGGACCTGAAGAGATAGTTTTCTTAAAAAAAGCTATACAAAAGGCCAACAAGTACATGAAAAGATACTCAGACTCAGTAATCATTAGATGAATGTAAATCAAAACCTGACCAAGAGCCAGGCGTGGTGGCGCAGGCCTGTAATCCCAGCACTCGGGAGGCTGTGGCAGGAGGATTGTTGTGATTTCAAGACCAGCCTGAGCTACAAAGTGAGCTTAAGTCCAGCCTGAACTGCATACTGAGACCCTGTCTCAAAAAGACAAAAAAAAAAACAAAAAAAAAAAAAACCTGACCAAGATAGCACTTCCCACCCACTATAACATGCATGAATACACACACATAGGCAAAGAGGCTCTTCAGAGAGAACCACAAGTGTTGAGCAGATACATATCAACTGCAACCCTGTACATTTTTTTGGAATGTGAAATGATGCTATTGTACAAAACAATTGAGTTCCTCAAAACTTAAATGATAGAATTGTCTTGCGATCTAACAATCCTACATCTAGACATATATCCAAGAGGAATGAAAGTATATGTCCACACTGAAACTTGTATATGAATGTTTGAAGTGGTGTTATTCATTCTATAAGTACCGCACGCTAGCCAATTGTGCCACTGGAGCGTCTTATTCATTCTAACCAAAAGGTGGAAATGATCCAAATGTTCATCAATAGATAAACTATTGATAAATTGTAGTAAATACACAGTGTAATGGAGTACTAATCAGCCATAAATAGGAGTGCATTAGAAATACGTGATACAAGGACCAAGGAGACACCTCAGTAGCATAAGCTCCCGCCTGGCAAACGCAAAGTCCTGGGTTGGATCCCCAGTACAAAAAAAAAAAAAAAAGAAAGAAAGAAATATTTGATGCAACAACTTGGATAATCCTCCAAAAAATGCTGAATGAAAGAAGTAAGATACAAAATATTGTATGATTCTGTTCATATAAAATATTCAGAACAGTCTCTATAGAGACAGAAAGGAGTCTAGTAATTGCCAGGCATTGGAAAGAGAGGGAAATGGAGCGTAATTACTTCATAAACACAGGGTGTTCTGTGGTGATGAAAAAGTTTTAAACTAGATAGAAGTCATGTTTTCGACAGCAATCCGAGTGCCCTAAATGTGACTGAATAGAACACTCCTAGATGGCTAACTCTGTAATGGAAATTTCAGCTTAGTAAAAAATAAAGACAAAACTATTCGTGGTGGTGGTATGTGAGAGACAAGATTAGTAAAAAGCTCCTAGTTGTTAAAGCTTGAGGATTAAACTATACTTTCTGCTTCTGTCGAGGTTGTATATATAAATTTTCATAATGAAAACTAAGAAGAGCAGTTGTGCTTATGAAACTACAGCAACATGATATGTATTATCTGTTTTCACAAACTTCCTTTCTCTCGAAGTCTTAAAGCTAACCATATCTTGACCAACAGCCTGTCTGTGCTGGTTTGCATAGACAACAGAAGGCTGAGGGGCCAAAACACGTTATGAGGTCTGAGGATATATATTTGTAGTTTTATTTTGTAAAAATCTGGATTTTAAATGGTGTACTCAGTCCAACAACTTCTGCATGTCTGCAGAAGTTCACCAAGAGAGTGAAAACACATACAGGCCACATTTACCAACTTAGGATCATGCTGAACTATCTCACCCTTCCTAACTATTGCAGTTTCTACAACATTTTTCAAAAGTATGTATTAACAGATATTCCATTAATGCTGCCACACCAAACATTTCTGGAGAGTGCTGCTTCTACCACAGGCCATGTGAACAGCACTTCCTGCAAATGTACAGTGAGTTCTGCCATAAGCAACTGGCCCTGAGCTATGTAAACTCATTCTCTTCATTCCCCAGGGACATTTAGTTGAAAGAAAAGTTATAAACAAACAAAACCAGAGGTTATGGGACTCAAACTGTGTCTAAGTCTAATACAGACACTAAATAAATAAAAGTGAATATAAATGGTTAGAGCCTTTAATTTCTAAGAACTCAGGAAGGGAGTCATTTAGAGTAAAATAATTGCTATTTCTTGTTTTTTGGAACGAGTGGCAAGAAAGGGGAAGCAGTGGTAGAACATGCATTTCAGGTAATGGACAATGATGGGGAGGAATTTATCAATATTGTTTAGAAATAAATGTAAATAACACTCAAAGTATGAAAACTAGCAATGAGAAGTATAAGCATAGGCTCCATATGTACATATGTGTGAAAGTGCACATAGGTGCATATGTAAGAATACTAATTACAAACTTCAAAATCCCTTGTAGTGAACAGAATTATATGCACAGATAATATATATATATAGATATAGATATAGATATAGATATACATACATGTATATGTACACATACACATATATGTACTTAATATTACATATGTACATCCTAGCTGTGTAACTGTTTAGCTTGTGAAAAGAGGGTGCAAGGAAAGAATTTAACATTTAGCATGACTCCAGGCCCAAAGTTTTCAAATGGACTACCATCCAAGATTAGAGAAAAAGTAAAATCTCGGGGCCAGGAGAGATGGCTCAGTGGAATAAGTGCTTCCCATCAAGCACAAGGGCCTGAGTTCAATCCCTGGTTCTGCCAAAAAAATAAAAAATAAAATAAAATCTCAAAAAGCTCATCACCAGGTGTACTATAAGGAAGATAAGATACAAAATCAAAAAGAAAAAAAAAATAGGTTCTTTGGCATGCATGGCCATTTAAAATGGAATATGAAACCAAATCAATAGCCATTAAGAATCATATATAAGGAAATAAAAAATAAAAAAGAATCACATATAAAAAATCAATTCTAAGAGGAAAATATTGAAAACTGTTCTCTCCACACCAAAAAGCAACATAATGGTAATGCACGCACTATTAAGGGACTTGGGTTCCCTTACATTCACAAACCAGAAGCCTACGGCTAATGATATAAGGTCCCCAAGCTGGAGGAAGCCCAGACAACTAATTAAGGGAATAAGGAATTGGAATAGCTTCCACAGCACAACAGACTCCGTGGGATTTCTCCCGTGTATTTGACTAAAAGAAATTTCATTCTAACATTCTATTCTATCTATCTGTCTATTTATCAATTATCTATCTATCTATCTATCTATCTATCTATCTATCTATCTATCTATCTATCTATCTATCTATCTACCAACCTATCCTGAGGACAGAACCCAGAACTTTTCACGTGCTAGACAAGTGCTATACTACTGAGCTCCATCTCCAACCCCAAAGAATACTCTTAAAATTAGTATGTGTGAGACTGAGGCAGGAGAATCATGAGTTCAAAGCCAGGCTAAGTCTCCTAAAGACCCTGATTCAAAAAACCACTGGAGCCAAGTGTGGTAGTGCATGCCTATAATTCCAGCACTTGACAGGTAGAGGCAGGAGGATCACTGTAAGTTTGAGGCCAGCCTGGGCTACACAGTGAGTTCAAGGCCAGTCCTAACTGCTTAGTGAGACCCTATCTTAAAAAACAAAAAACAAACAACAACAACAAAAGAAAACAGTGGAAAAGATTAAGACATGTGTCTGAAATCTACCAGAAGCTCCATTTATGATGTTTGTTCAATTAAAATAAGCAATCAAGGCTGGTCATGGTGGCCAAATTCCTGTTATCCTAGCACTCTAGAGGTTGAAGCAGGAGGATCACAGTAAGTTTGAGGCCTGTCCAGGTTATGTAGAGTTCAGGCTAACCTGAACTACACAGTAAGAATCTATTAGAAAAAAAGGTACAGTAGACAACTAAACAAGAAAAGTGCTTTACTGGCAAACTAATTGCCTCAAGAAAATATTACAGTTCAGTTCATATGCTTTAAAATTTTTCGAGGACTTCAAAATATTTATGGTAACATGCAGTGTTTCAAAGTTGGAATTATTTTTATTTGATTTAGAAAAATATGTATATATAAAGTTGAAATATCTTATATTTTTATGTTTTCTTAAAAAGTTGTGAAAGATAAGCAATGTTGAGAAAACAGCTTTTGTGTCTCTCATTGGATATTTGAATATTGCAAACAATTGTGTTGAGTAGGAATTTTATATCATGTACTCATTCAGCAAGTGTATATTGAACATCTAGTTTTTGTTTTTGTTTTGTTTTCTGGCGGGACCAGGGATTGAACTCAGGCCCTTTTGCTTCCCAGGCAAACGTTTACTCTACTGAGCTATCTCCCCGGACCCTGAACATCTAGTATGTGCCACACATTAGTAGTTACAGATTGTAATGCTGTAGATACAGGCAAAAGAGAAATTTCCAAGAGAAAGCACTCTGCTTATAAAGAGTTTATATTCTACTGTGAAGAGAAACATTAAACAAAATACAGGCAGTAAGTGTAACTGGGGAGAGAACAATGAAGAAGAAAAAATAATGAATATAGGGGTGGGAATAGACTGCAGTCTTAAACAGTGTGTGCATGGACAACTTCACAAACAAGGTGGCATTTGAGCAACAGCTGCAGGAAGGGAAGGGGGTGCGCGTCTGTCTGGGGTCACAGTATTCCAGACAGAAGGTGTAGCAAGTGCAAACGCCTGGAAATTGAGCACGCTTGGGTCTGTAGTGGAAGAGCAAGGAATCTGTGAGGCCTGCGATGAATGAGCCAGGGACAAAAGAAGAGAGCACAGAGGTCACTGGGAGGTGGAGGTGTGGTACCACTGTAAGGATGCTGGCTTTTGTTGAGTGAAATACCCAACCAGGAGAATTTTAGGGACACTATTGTGGTCCTTCACTGCTCAGTTGTAGACACACCTCGGGGCCAAGGCTGCCTGCAAGCCTGGAGCCCTTATCAGAAAGAGTTGATGGTGCCTTGGTACCTGGTGCTAATGGAGATTGTGAGACAGTTCTATCTTTTGGAAGTAGAGCCACTAGATGCTGGTGAATTGGATGCAGGGTGTGAAAGAAGTGCATTGGGTTGCTCCAACTGGAAAAACCTGATGGCCTTTAACAGATGTGGAAGCCTCTGGAGTGCTTTGTTTGGACATAGTAAGTTTGAGATGCCCATAATAAAACCAGGGAGCGTTGCCGAGTAAATGGGTGGGTCCAGCCTCAAGAGACTATTGAGCCACTGAAGTACAGCTGGTTTGAGTTGAGATGTGGTAGAAGGATAATTTACACACTGGATTGCAAAGTCTTTACAAAGTCTTTACACAGAAAAGCAAACAAAGTGAAATATCTCATTAGTGAGTTTAATATTGATGACATGTTGAAGTTACATGTGGATATATTGTATAAAACAACATATTACTGGCCTGGGGATTCAGCTTGGTGCCTTATTTAGCTTATCTAGCATATGTGAGGCCTTCATTCCCCAGAACCACCAAAAAGAAAGAAAATATATATTACTCACATCACTATTGTTGGTTTCCTTTTACTTTCTGAATATGGCTAATATTAACATAATTTTCATGGCTCACATTATATTCCTGCTAGAACACACTGGTATGGATGGTGTATAAAACCATAAACACTGGAAGAGATAACCCAAAGTACAAGAGGAGTAGCTAAAGAAAAAATGTAAAGATTGGGGCCTCATTGACATGATATTCAACTTTTATTAAGGTGTTAGTGTAAACAATGAAGCACATTCATTATACACACAGACATACACAGACCCGTGTAACCACACCATAGTATATTTTAAGTGCAGCATAATATGTTTTTGTTTGTTTGTTTGCTTTGGTACTGGGAATCAAACTCAGGACCTTTTGCTTGCCAGGCAGGCACTTATGCTGCTGAGCTATATTGTCAGCCCCCAACTGCAGCTTAATATGACAAACCATTTACTTATTTTTAAAAAAAGACTTTTACGTATATATTAAGTACAGGTTTACAGGATCTCACTGCACAGATGCTACATGGTGATCCTCTTGTTTTCAGCCTCCCAAGAGCAGGGATTACAGGTGTATGCCACCACACCCAGTCTCAGTCACCATTTCAGCGTGCCTGGTGGGTGGAGAGGGTGGGGTGGGCAGCATGGCACATTGGGGATCTAACCCTGGTCCCTGTATTTGCCTAAACCGGTGCTGTAATCCACTGAGCTACCTGGCCAGCCCTTGAAAAAACATTTTAAACAGATTCACTGGGACAAAAGGAGGAGCATAAATCTCCTGTTCATAATATTTAAATATTATGTAATTCATATGTTTCACAAATTGTTTGTTGCACTTGGTGAAACACATCCGTATTCCCAACACTCTGGACCCCAAGGCAGATGGCTTACAAGTTTGAGCCCAGCTTGGGCAATCTAGCAATTTAGCAAAACCCTGTCTCAAAACAAAGAAAGGAGAAAGGGGCAGTTGGTGAAGCTCAGTGAGAAAACTTTGGGTTCAGTCACCAGTGCCAAAATACATACATATATACATGCATGCATACATGCATACATACATTCATACATACTTAAATATGAAAGCAATATTTGTACTTTCAGAAGAAAGGGAAATATAAATTATTGATAAGGATGCAGAAAAGTCGGAGATGGGAAACTTTTACAACACTCATCCCACTTTGAAAAACAATCTGACGCCGGGCGTGGTGGCGCATGCCTGTAATCCCAGCACTCGGGAGGCTGAGGTAGGAGGATTGTTGTGAGTTCGAGACCAGCCTGAGCTACAAAGTGAGCTTAAGGCCAGCCTGAACTGCATAGTGAGACCCTGTCTCAAAAAGACAAAAAAAAAAAAAAAAAAAAAACAAAAAAAAAACAATCTGACAATTTATGAGAAAGGGTCAGACTAAACAAACCTCAAAGAAGCTCTCAAATATGAACACAAGGAAGCTTTATAAGAATTTTGAAGTATGAAGTTGGGCACTGTGGCGTGTGCCTATAATCCCAGCACTCAGGAGGCTGAGGCAGGAGAATCATTGCGAGTTCAAGACCAGCCTGGGTTACACAGTGAGCTCAAGGCTAGCCTGAACTGCATAGCAAGACACTATCTCAAAGCCAGAAAAAAAAGAATGTTGAAGTATGATCTGTGATGATGAAAAACTGAAAATAACCTAGAAGTCATTTGGAAAATGGGTAAATGTATTTTCACATTTATCATTTTCACACGATACATTTTTCACACAATGATATATTTAGTATGTTACAGATCAAAAGAATGAACTAGGTGTATATGTACTAGTACAGAAGACACTAAAAATTATAGTATTGGCTGGGAGCATAGTTCCATGGTATAGTGTTTTAAAGTATGTATGTATGTATGTATGTATGTATGTATGTATTTATTTATTTATTTATTTATTTATTTATTTATTTATTTTTGGAGACAAGATCTGACCATGTAGCTCAAGCTAGCCTGAACTCAGAATCCTCCTGTCGTAGTCTCCCAAGTGCTGGGATTTTAAGCATGTGACACCAAAATCAGCCTATATTTTACAACTAAATGCATATGTAGTAAAACTATGCAACTTAGCTTCAGAAGTATACACATAAACGTTAGATAGTGAACACTTCTAAAAGAGTGAATAGGACTGAAGAAAGAAATAGAGGAGACCTAATGCATTAAAAATGTTTTATTTTTTGAACAAATGAAGCTCATATCACAAAATAGTACTTAATGCCAAGGCTGGGCCATGGTGAAATAGGTTATTCTCTGTCCTTTCACTGTGCTTGAAATATTTCATAAATTTGAAACATTTCTAAAAAAGAATCAAGAGTAGGTGATTGATGGAATGTGGGTTGAAGTCAGGAAAGGAGTGAGAGATGACTCAGGCTTTGTAGCTGGTGAAGTCAGTGACCCAAAAAGAGACACTAGTGAAGCTAACTTTGTTGAAGCTAATGGCTGTATTTCACACTGGATAAGTTTAAGGAGAAAGACGAGCAGGCAGCCAGAAGTATACATGCACCAGTGTAAAACTGGTGCTCAGGACAGGACACAAGCCTGCGAATGCAGAGTGGCAAAGCATGCTGCTCTCCCTGAGTGCCAATATTTCCTCCATCCCAAGGGCAAAGCACAGAAGCATTTCATAGAAAAGAGGTTATGTAAAGAGAGCATGAACTTGGTGTAGTGGTACAAGCCTGTAATCTCAGCTCCTTGAGAAGCTGAGATGGGAAGATCACAAGTTTCAGGCCAGCCAGAGCAAATGAGTGAATCCTTATCTCAAACATTTAAATAAACAAATAAATAAATACAAGAATAGGGATGTAACCAGTGCTCATGGGTTCAATTCCAAATACTTCACAGAAGGAGAAGGAAGAACAGGGAGGGGAAAATGAGAACCAACAAAGAGGTCTTAAAGGACTGAGGAAAAGTTACTAGGTATGGTGATAATTTTCAGATGAGAGTATTTCACTTAATTGTCCAAGCTGGACTCAAACTTTCCGTTCTCCTGACTCAGCCTCCCAGAGGGCTGGGATTCCATGTGGTGCCACAAAGCTCAGTCTATCATCAGGTACTGTATTTACATAACCCAGGATGTATTTGTGTGCAAATCGTGTGGTAACGATGTCTTACCAGTCTCCTTCAGTTCATTTACTAAATGGTCTGTCCTTTTTGCTCTTATCTGTGTCATATACTAAATTTGCACTTACGGGTGAGTCTGCTCTGGCTTCTTTGTACTGTCGCGTTGAGCCTCCGGGCTATTCATGTGCAATTCTACAAGGTCTTCATGGTTACACCTTTGTAATAAGTAGTCATATCTGCTGTGGAAAGTTCTCCCGTGCAGTCCTTCTGCAAAAAGGTATTTTTTTTAGCAATTTTCTCTTCGATTTGAATTTCAGAAAAGCCTATGTGAATTTTATTTGGACTGAATTTAGTTTTTAGGTCAATTGAGAAGAAATTGATCTCTTTATTGTACTAACGCTTTCTATCACAGAACATGATGTACTTGCTTTTGTTTTGGTAGAGTTAGGGGAAGAACCCAAAACCTTATTTGTCAGGCAAGTGCTTCATTACTGAGCCACAACCTCAGCACCCTGTACTTGTCTTTTTAGTACATCATAATCTTCACATGAAGGATTTACACAACTTTCAGTATTTAGTAGCTTTTTTGTCTTGTTTTGAATCTGATGCATGTGCCAATCTCTCTCTCTCTCTCTCTCTCTCTCTCTCTGTGTGTGTGTGTGTGTGTGAATTCAATCCAAAGATCATTGAGTTACATCCCCAACCCCACTTTCAAATTCTGGGAGAGCATCTTGCTGAATTACTCAGCCTAGTCTCCATCGAGTGCAGGGATTACAGGCATGTGCCATCACACCCAACTGTCCTATTAAACATTTTTAAACACTTACATTTTTTTAAAAAAAATGTATTTGGTACGGGGCCTCACTGCAGACTTGTAGTGATAGTAATCCCTAGCACTTTGATTATAGGCATGCACCACCACACCTGGAATCTGTGACCAGCTCAGCACACCTGATGGTGGGCCCCACATGACATGTGGTGCTGGGGATCAAACCCTGGTCCCTGTGCTTGCCTAAGCAGGCACTTAGTCCACTGAGCTATCTTGCTGACCTCCTATTGAACTTCTAATATTGTTTTGTGTTTTTACTAATGTTGTTGAATTTTCTATGTGTTCTAATAGTTAATGTACTATCTTACGTTTTGTAAGTAAAACTGTCATCACTTGCAAGTAACAATGGTGGTTTCTTCCTTTTTCAATTTTTACATGTCTCTTGTTTCTTACTGGATGAACTAGGATCACTAGTGCAATGCCCACAAGTAGCAATAATTCATACATTCATGAAAATGTTTCTAAAGTGTTATTAATATTAAAAATCACACTTACATAGGAGAACTTGTACTGTAACATCATCGAACTCAGTTGTGTCCCTAATTTTCTGATCAAGGAGATGATGAGGCCACAGAGGAACATGATTAATGATCTATAGTGTGCCTAAGGAGAGTCACATGGAGAGAAAACTTTCTCTCAGGATTTCACAGACAGCAAACTGGTCAAGCAATGGCTGTGACTCATCCACAAGGCTGGCACTGACAAAGGATCTACAAAGTGCGGTACAAGGTTACAGGATAAAGAGGGTACCTGACTGACCTTATCTGATACAAAAGTTACATTTCTTGTTATATATGTCTTGCTTTATCTTGTTCTTAACCATCCAGCAGAAAAGTATAAAAATGAGGTATATAAAGTGGAGCCATAATAATAAGCTGAGCTGTAAATGGCTCTAGTCAACAACTTCTTCAGATAACCCACTATTATTGTGGACTGCTGGACTGTGTTGGATTGTTTCGCTGAATTCAAGTACCTATAATAATTGAATGCTAATAGAGTAACCATCTCTGCAGCACTAAACAAAAAAAGAGGATACAAAGAAAGGACCATTCTGTATTTGTATATACAGTACAGTTAGGACAAATATGCAGTACTTTCACGTAATTCTATGAGAAGAAAGATTTGCACTAATAATTTTGGACAGGATATCCTGTCAGCTTCCTGTACTATGGATAATCACTAGGAAGATAACAATGTAAAAAGTGTTAATTATTGAAACTATACTATAAATCAGCTTTAAAAAAAAGATAGGTATACAGCTACATTCTCTTAATTCAATGAATAGAGGCATTTGCTCTAATAGTTTTTGTAAATAGAATATCATGTCTGCACCTTGTACAACATATAACCACTATGAAAACAATATGCAATGTATTAATTATTGAATCTGTTCTACTAATTTAATTTGAAACTGTCCCATTGCTATTTGTTCTTCAATAAAATTATAGAAAATAAAAAAAATTAAACTTGCTGAAATTTTTTGTTACATTCTCTTTACCAGTTTGATGTTCCTTTCTATTCTAAGTTTGCCATGATTTTCATAAGTGTGTGATGAAATTTATTAGTCACCTTTCTCCTGGATATATTGATACTATCACATTTTTCTCTCTTTAATCAAGGAAGCGGTGATATGTACTAGATGATTTTCTACTGTTGAAATATTCCTACACCCTTGGCAAAATTTGGTTCTTTCTAGATAGTGTGGAGTATCCATTTCTTTTTTTTCATTCCCACTATCACAACTCTATCTGGTCCTCATGACTGTAGTGGACTGCAATTTGCCTGCAGCTCAAATGTTCCCAAAGACTGTGTTCATCATGTCTTTCTGCTCTGAATTCCTCATATATTCTCCTAGTATAGAAAACAAAGTGAAAGCCTTTCTGCCTGATTTCCAAAGATATTGAAAGTTATTTACTTGCTCCTTTGCAGCTGGCTTATTTGATTACTGTCACCCCCCCATACTCACCCAGTCAATTGCTATTCCTATTACCATACCTGTGCCTTGCCTCAAGGGAAGCACATTGTTAACCCACTGGAGACACTGTAGTATCTTTAACCCCTGCAGTTTTCTAAAATCAAGAAGAATCATGGAAGAGTATTTTATTTTTGTATGGGGGATTGAACTTGGAGCCTTGTACTTGCCAGACAGGTGCTTGTGCTGCTGAGCTATCTCCCCAACATCATGGAAGACTTTTAAGTGAAACACTAACATAATCCAGCTTAGTGATTTTTGAAGATTATTATGGCTGCTTTGTAGAAAGTGGGTTGTAGGGGGCCAAGAAAGGAAGCAAGAAAATGAATTAGGAAGCAGTTGCAGTGGCTCAGGTGAGAGGCTAGTAGCTTGCACTACAGTGGAAGCAGTAAAGATGAAATATTTAGACAAGTTTGAGGTATATATTTGCAGATATTAAAACAAATCCATATAAATAGAAACTGTGTTATGGTGATAAAATATTTTCAAGCCTCTGCAAATATTAATTATGAATTACCCAAATACATATACTTGAGCTGTGATCAAGGCAGTATATTTGGTGAATATTTAGGTTTTCAAAATTTATTGCAGTAAGAGACACATTACCATTAACACCCCTCAATATACTCTCCCTTGTTTTAAAGACCCTTGTCCCACCATTCTCCATACTTTCTGAAGCAGTTTTGGTAGTCCTCTTTCCTGGGTGTCTTTCTGGGATATGCTCAAAAGTACAATGAATGTTGCTACCAAGTGGCATCCCAAGAAAAGGAAATACCTAAAACATCACCATGTCCCTCACCCACCTTACACATGGGATCTGACACTATATATGACTTCTGGCTCTTTCCTAAAGCCAAGATGACCATGAAAGGTATGTGAAAGCAACCGTGACAGTGCATTAAGGAAATTCACAACAGACCACTTCTGGAACTGCCACTGAAAGCAGCAAGATCAATGAAATAAGTGTGTTGGAGGTAAAGGGGAGTATTTTTGAGGGCAATTAATACGGTGCACCTCTTACTGTAATAAAATTTAAGAATTCACATTTTTTTCTCTCTGCCTCTGGAGGTCATGTATTGACTTCCCTATACAAATGTATTGCAAAGTACCCAATGATGGACAAAATAAGTTTCTCTTCCTATTAGACATGAATCTCAGCAGTATCTGTGCTTCTATTCTCATCTGTTCCCACATTTCCCTGCTGAAACAAGGGGCCCTAGGCTGCTTCCTGAATGCTAGCCACTGATTGGATCAGAGTTTGGCACTTACTCTCTGGCATCCAATCTATGGGTTGGTTGGCAGTAAACGAGTTGCCTTGTGATAGTCTCTCCCACTATGAGCATTCATAATTAACTTGGTCAGTCTCTGGATTCAAATACTTAGTATCAGAAGAAAGAAGGTGACCTGGAGACAGTGTTACCTTCCTGAAATGTTGCTGGACTATATTTACAGTTCATTTAACTGAAGGGGTGACAAGGGAAGAAAAGGACATAGGGAAAAAACTTTGTTATGGTGAGAAAATATTTTTAAGCCTCTATACGTATTTAAATAGGAACTACAAAATTTGCATATGAAGAAACTGTCATATATGTTGGAAATTCTTTTCTATTCCACTTTTTAGAAATCAAGGTCATATATGAGAACTTTAAAAAAAAACCTGTAAAAATTTAAACATTGTTTCTTCACAAGAATTTATGTACAGCTAGACATGGTGATACATGGCTGCAATTACCATACTTGGGAGGCTGAGGCAGGAGGATTGATACAAGTTCAAGACCAGCCTGGGCTACATGGTGAGTTCAAGGCCAGCCTGAAATATATAGCAAGATCCTGTCTTAGAGCCTCTCCAAAAAGAATGTATGTACAGATATCTCCATCGAACATTACAAAAATATGCAGAATAACATTGCTTTCAAATGAGATACAAACCTGTATGTTGAATATAAATATTAAGCCAGTGATAGCATAGCCATTTAAAAATCATGTTTTTCTTAATGATTTGGGAAAACAATAAAATTAGTTATTTTAAAGTGAGATGTGGGAAGGTCTCCTGCTTAATTAAAGTGCCTGAGTGAATGGACCCACCTTGGGGCCACGGCCCTGGAGAAGCCTAGCCATATAAGGGCAGGCATAATTGCCTACCCCTTAAGGCATGGGTTCTCTCCCCTCCAAGCAAAGAAACTCCTTTTGACTAGCAACTCTACAAACACAACACTTATTTCCACCTCAGAGCCTTTGTAGTGATTCTTCTGGCAATGTCCTCTCCATTTAGGTCTTGGTTCACGTGTCACTTCCACAGCAGGGCTGTGCCTGAGCACTAATATACCAGCAAACCTGCCTGTCTGGCTCCCTGACCCATCCCATCTGACACTGTATTGTACCTGTTTTATGTTCACTGTGGTTGCCTTTTGTCTTTGTCTCTGCCTCTCCCTTCTATCTCTTAAGTTATTTTCTCTCTGTCTCTGTCTATCTATCTATCTATCTATCTATCTATCTATCTATCTATCTATCTATCTATCTATCTATCATCTCCCCTCCAGGGATTTCACAGTGAGATGCATTCCAGCTCTTTTGATTTTTTTTTTATTTTGTGACAGCATCTTGCTAAATTTTCCAGATAGGACTTGAATTTGAAATCCTCCTGTAACCTACCTCAGTGCTAAGCTTACAGGCATGCACCATCATGCCCAGCTTGTAATCATTTTCTTGATTTCTGAATTGGGAATGCCAGTGTTATCAGGATGGAGACTCTTTTCTGCTATCCCCAACACCTACAACTGCATCTGTAACATGACAGTTGCTCAAAAACATATTTGTGAATGAATGCATTGGAGGAAAAATAATAAGGAAATATGCCAAAACTGGTTGACTATGGTAATCACTGGTAGGAGGTGATATATTATACTTCTCTGTATTTCCTTCAAAAATTCACAAAGAACACGCATTCTGTTTAATCATAAAAATTACAAGTACTATTGAAGTTAAAGAAGAAAAAGCATCAAGTGCTATTAAAATGGTAAAGATTATTATTTAACAATTAATGAAAAGGAAATAGCAACCAAATTTTAGTTACTTTTCTTGAATTTTATTTATCCATGATTGGTTCAGTGACAATACCTCTGAATTTTTAATAAGAAATTCATAAATGTGTTGAAAAGTATTTTCATGGATTGATTGTTCAGATGTCCATATTTTATATATGATAGACATACCTCTTAGTGCCAACTACTGATATCTGCTAAGCTTCATATTATATCTTAACAAATGCAGAAGACAGTGTTCCCACCTGTGCTGTGCACACTCACAAATATGCAACTGTAAAGAACACGAAGAAATGACTGTAAGGTATCTTTTCCCTGGCTGTCATTTTGGTTTCCAATCGATAGTTTTCCAAGGCTTTCCAAGTTAGCTTTCCAAGGCTGCGGACAACGCTCTGTAGTCTAAGCACCTGCCTGGCAAGCACAATGACCCAGGTGTGATGGCTGGTAGCACATGCTGTGCCAGCCCTGGAACTGTGGTCATACTGTGCAGGCCACTGAAACTGGGCATAGTGGTGCGTGCCTGTAATCTCAATGCTGGCAAGGTTGAGACAGGAGGATCACTATGAATCTGAGCTGAACTGTGCAGTGAGACCCTGTACCAAATATAAATAAAGAAATAAAAGATTTTAAAAATTAAAATGAAAGAAGTTAGCTTTCCAGTGGAGACTACTACAATACATTTTATTATGAGTAGATGTTATTCTGAGGTTTTCTTTTTGCTTTTCATTTGTAGTACTGCGGACTTAACCCAAGAAGCCTGTACCACTGAGCTATAGACCCTAGCCCTTTTCATTTTGTTTATTTTGAGACAAAGTCTTACCTGTAAATTTTCAGGCTGGGCTTGAACTTGTGATTTCCTGACTCTCACACTCCAAAGTGGATGAGATTACAGGCATATGCCACTACCCCAGCTCTAAGGTCTTTATTATAAATACATACTT
This sequence comes from Ctenomys sociabilis, assembly GCA_004027165.1. NCBI lineage: Eukaryota > Metazoa > Chordata > Mammalia > Rodentia > Ctenomyidae > Ctenomys > Ctenomys sociabilis. The sequence continues at coordinate 25,412 of PVKA01030131.1, forward strand.
GCAATATTGTAAACTAAAGGCCGGCCAGATAGCTCAGTGGACCAAAGTGCCTGCCTAGGCAGAGAGCAGTGGCCAGGGTGCCATCCCCTGTGTGCCGTGCTATCCCTGTCCCTGGAGTGCACTGAGACTGGGCGTGGTGGCACACAGCTGCAATCCCAGCATTTGGGAAGCTGAAAACAGGAGGATCACTACAGGTCCTACCTACGTAGCAAGACCCTGTAGCCTATAGTCCCTGCACTAAATACATTATATATATATATTTCCCTATCACTTTCATCCAAGCTTTATTATTTTGCCATTTTTGCATTGTTTTGTTTTTTTTTTTTTTGGCTTCTAATTGCTTGTCTGACTGAGGAACTATTACTTATATTGCACAATGTATGACCCAAAAGTGCTTCACAAATATTAGACTAAATTTTCTGCTGGGCACAGTGACAAATGCCTATGATTGTAGGTACTCAGAAGCCTGGGGCAGGAGGATCAAAATTTGAGGTGTACTTGTGTATTGTAGGGAAACTTTGTGTCGAAACAACAACTTGAAAAACATGGGGACATAGCCAGTGGTAGAGCAGCGCGGGTTTGATCCCTAGTACTGCAAATTATTAATTTGCATAACAAGTCTGTGGCATGTGCACATCACTATGACAGTTTTACAGGTAAGTAAGGTGAGCCATGGAAAGCCAGTACATAGAGATCATATTCCAAAGCCTGCCTTCAAAGTCATGTACGCTAACACTATAGTGCCACAATTGGAAAAAAAGTCAGTGAATATATAATGTGACCTCTTAATAGAGGTTTATGAAGCGGGACCCGATGGTACAGTTCCAGTTTTTCAGGAGGCAGAGGCAGGAGGATTTCTTGAACTCAGGAGTTCAGAGCCAACCTGGACAACACAGTAAGACTTCATATGCCTCTCTACAAAGCTATTCATGAACATCCCAAAAGAGAGGTAACTAAGAATATGAAAGCAAACTGGGATTTTTATATTAAATTTATTGAGAAAGAAATAGCAATGAGACAATTTCTTTTTTCTTTTTTCCCCAAAGGAACTTTTTTTTGGTCTTATTTTTACTATTTTCTTTTTTGGTACCGAGAATCGAACTCTGGACCTCATGCTTGCTAGGCAGGCGCTGCACCACTGAGCTACATCCCCAGCCCTGCAATGAGACAATTTCAAAACAAGTTAGTAGGACAGTTACAATAATTAACACATTGCATATTGTTGTCTTTGTAGTACTTATTCATAGCACAGAATGCAGACATGATAATTTGTCTAAACACTATTAGTTCAAAATTTTCTTTTCATTGAACTAAGAGAAAGTAGCTATATATCTATGCTATTTTGTATAGACATATATATATATATATGTATATAATTTTTCACTACAAAATGATCCTTCATTTATATTCTCCTTTTTTATTTACTTTTGTCAGAGATGTGTATTCCATTGCTACTCAAATATTGTAGGTGTGTGAATTCTGAAAAATAATCCAATATAGTTCAGTAGTCCATAATAGTAGTGGATTATCCGTGGGGCTGGCAATGTCAGAAGTTGTGAACTTGAGCTTTTCACGGCTCAGCATATTAATATGGCTTTACATTTTATACCTCATTTTTATACTTTTCTACTGGATGCTTAAGAGAAAGATAAAGCAAAACCTATATAACAAGAAATGTAACTTTTGTATCTGATAAGGTCAGTCAAATCCCTTCAGGTTTTACCCTGAAACCCTGTACAACAGGTGAACTGGAATTTTACACTATGATATATTTCAAATGACAGGGTAAATGAATTTGGTAGAGAACTAAATTTTCTGTAATTGAAAGAATCGAGTCATATAACGGCAGAGCCTATATGGGGTAATATAACACAGAGCTTTATTTCTTCTATTTGAGGTATTAAGGGAAAAGACAGACAAGAAAACTAGTGGGCACAAGAGAAAATAAAGGTAATTCAACTGTTTTGTAAGACTTGCATTAGATGGGGTTCTTTAGCGAAGAAGACCTTAAGTGTCATGAGTGAAAAAGAAGAGGAAATGCCAATGCTAGGTTAGGCTATGCTTCATAATATTTGAAAATAAATTAAAAAAAGATGTTGTGTTAAGTATACATCGTGAGCCCATAATATTAAGCTGAGCTGTAAATGGATATGGTCGACAATTTCTTTGAATAACTCCCTATGGTTGCAGAATGCTGGACTGTGTTGGATTGTGGTGTCGAGTTCAAGCACCTAAGGTAGTTGAATGTCAATGGAGTGCCCACTTTTGACAGGTGTAGACAAAGGAAGGGTTGTAGAAAGAA
>PVKA01030132.1:0-27607 GCA_004027165.1 Ctenomys sociabilis
CTGGTGTCTTTTCTTTCTCTTACAAGGACACCGGTCTAATCAGATTAGAGCCTCATCCTTACAATTCCTTTGACATTACCTACTTGCTTCTAGGGCCCATCTCCAAACAGTGCACCAGGAACAAGGGCTTCAACACATAACCTGGGGCAGGGGACAACTCAGCCCTAGCACCATGCACTGCAAATGCCCTCCAAAAGGGATACACCTCTGGTGCTTACTCACTGGTGTGGAGCTCCCCAACACGGGACATTAGCATGTATTTGTGCTAAGATTACAGCGCACCCTATCATGCCCAGTCTCTGGATATTAGCATTTAAATTTGTCAGTTTGTCAGTCTAAATAATGATGTTTTTATGGTTACAGTTGCATCCATTTTTTCATGTCTATGTATTGTTTTTCTTTTATGGATTTTTCTACTTATTTCATTTTTCTTTTTCTTTTATTTATTTTTTAATTTTTGTTTTATTGAAGTACAAATATCAGTGAGACAGTTTTATCATTTCATTTTTGTACTTGGTGTTTCTTATTTCCTATACTCTGCAACATATTGTAAGATTTTCTGAGGCCTTTCTCTTTTATGTGTGATACTGGGAATTAAACCTAGAGCCATCACAAACAGCTATATCACCGACTCTTCTTAAAACTCTTATTTTGAGCCCAGGTTTCACTATGTCACTAAATTTCTCAGACTGGATTTGAATTTGTGATTCTCCTGCCCCAGCCTTCTGGAGCACGGGGATCACAGGCATGCCCGACTGGAGCCAGCTTTGCTGGTCATTTGTAGTTATAAATTTTGATGGTGAGTATAATCTCTTTCATTTTATTGTGGCTTATTTACTTGAAAATATTCTTTAAAATATCACTTATATTATTATGCTTTTTTATTTTTATTTTTTATTTTATTGAAGTACAAAAATCAATGAGACAGTTTTAAGACACCTTAACAGGATAGATTTGATGAATTAATACATTGCAAATTGTTTTCATAATGATTTAGTATCATACAAGGTGCATACAGGATATTATACTTAGACATTGTTATAGCAGATGTCTCTTATCAACAAATTAAGAGAGTGTAGCTGTTTATGTATCTTATTTTTTATACCTGAATTATATCAAAGATTCAATAATTAATACTTTCTACCTTGTTATTTTCCTAGTGGTTGTCCATAACACTAGAAGCCGACATAATATCCTGTTCAATCACCATCAGCGCAAATCTTGCCTCTCATAGGATTACGTAGAAGCACGGCATTATCTATCCCAACTGTACTGACCATACACACACATCATGATTCCTCCTTTCCTTCCTTTGTCTACACCTGTCAAAGATGGGCACTCCATTGTCATTAAACCAATTCAGGTACCTGAACTCGACAACACAATCCAACATAGGCCAGCATTCCACAACAACAATGAGTTATCTGAAGAAGTTGTCGACCATAGCCATTTACAGCTCAACTTATTATTATGGCCCCGCATTGTATACCTCATTTTTATACTTTTCCACTGGATGGTCAAGACCTACATAAAGGAAGACCTTTATATAAAAACATGTAGTTTTTGTTTCTGATAAGGTCAGTGAAGTCCCCTCAGGGTTTATCTTGTAGTTCTGTACCTTATTCTGTAGATCCTTTGTCTGTGTCATCCATGTGGATGAGTCACAGCCAATGCTTGACCAGTTTGCACTCTGTGAGAACCTGAGAAAAAGTCTTCTCTCCATGTGACTCTCCCCAGGCACATTATAGAACTTCGATCTCTTTCCTCTGTGGCTCCATAATCTCTGTTCAGAAAATTTGGGGCTCAACTGAGTTTCATGATGTTACAGTACAGGTTCTCCTGTGTCCTGAGTCCTTGATGACCTTGAAAGGCTAGGGCAAAAATGTTGGCTGGCCTTGTGGATCTTCTATTTCTCCTATTTTGATCTGTGAACTTAGGTTGTTAACCATCCAGAAGAAAAGCTGATTAGTACCCTACAGCATATGCCATTCACTTTGCCCTATCTGACTCAATTTTCAGTTGTAGTATACATTATTATGCTTAATTATCAACATTTATTTTCTCCATTTTGTATGGAAAACTTTGTTGCAACAAGCCTAAACCATGAATGAGACCCAGGACTGCTGTGTCGGCCCCGCCCCCAGGGTGCACTGAGGCTACAGGTGAACCTGGGAGTTGTGGCACCTGCCTGTAATCTCATCACTTGGGAGGCTGAAAATGAGAGAATCACTGTGAGTCTGATCTAGTAGTGAGCCCCTGAACACCTTCTAGACCCGTCCCAAAAGACACACACACACACACACACACACACACACACACACACACACACAGAAGGATGAGAACTCTAGCTCTCCTGCTAGAGTGAGAGCAAATCAATTACCAGGTGTAATTCCCAGAAACATTTTCAGGCATAGCCCTCGGGTATCTTCTTCTAGACTGCAAAGAAGCGACTATATTAAAATTTTGCAAGAATTCATCGTGTATGAAAGCTGGCTTGTGCACCATCCCAGCTCTGTTGAGTCCTGCTTCCCTTTGCCTTTCTGGCGGAGCTGCCCTGGCAGTCCCAGCTCCAAGCCCTTCTCCTAGAAGGAGACAAGCTGTCTAGGCTGGCCTGGCCCAGGCTTCTAGAGTGTGTGGCACCACCAGTGGATGCGTGGCGAGGCAACTGGGCCAGACAGGTGGGAGAGACTAATGCTCCTGGGGTAGACTTTGAGAGTGAGCAGCAGAAGTTGGGAAGGGCCTAGCAGGCGAAGCAGTCCTCCCTCCTCGCCTCCATGTGGACTGTCCTGACAAGGAGGTTCCATATGGTGCTACTCCCTGGACACATTCTGCGTGTCATGCAGTGAGCTCTGTTCCTAGTGCACCACCCGACGTGCACTGTGCTTCCTTCCCCACCTCAGGCCTGTTTCTTTGACCCAAGGCTCCAAGGATGGTGCCTCTGAGAGAGCAGTGGCGCTGGAGCTTTTGCCTCCAACTCTACACATTAGGGAATTTTAGCTTGAGTGTTTATCACGGATGGCAAATGGGTTTAGTTGGACTTAAAGTTGAGTTCTGATCCATTGCTTGTGGCTACCTTGAGTGTTGTTCTGAGAAAGATTTACAAGCTCTGCTCTACCAGGTGGAAAGAGTAGTGAATGGTGGGCAGCATCTGCCACGCCTGCTCAGAAAGCACTTGGTGCTGACAGTTGCAGACGTCACACTGACCTCTGTAAGGGTCACACAAGTGTACATAGTAGATGTATTTGTCACACACATGACATGGGATCTTATCATTTTTTTAGGAAAGTATTTTCTGATTATTTGATAGGTAAAAATCTATCTGATTTGAAAGTGAAAACATTTTCATATCCTGTATTGACCATGTTTCCTTTCTGAGATGCCCAATTCTTTCTCTCTCTTCTCTCATTTCCAATCTTAAATCTTAATTTTGAAACAAAATAATATATATCATGAAAAAATCAAATAATGATAAATGGCTAACAACAAAGAATAATGGTGCCCTTCCAGCCTTCTTGTGGCCCTGATTCTTCTTCCCACAAACACTATTTCCATTACTTTCAGCTGTGAAGTGCTTAGACTAAGAGTGAGACTGCTAAAGCAGCCTACAGGTTTGTCACAGTTTTTGACATGGATAACGCTAAAGCCCATCCTAGATACAGGATGCACCATTCAAAATATGGGTAGCCTGGAAGGGACAGAAGGCCGAGGCGCGGTGCTGCTGCCGCCTGCTGCTTTGCTGGCTGCCTCCTCCTTGACATGGACTATTTTTGTTCCGCGAGGCTCCTCTGTCATGGCGCCCTGCCTTTGACCATTTGGATTACGTGTGGCAACGCCTACAAACTGTGATCCAGATAAACCTTTCATTCTTTGATTTTGGGTTCTGAATGTTTTTTTTTGTCAGCAAGGATAAAAACTAACTAAGACATTATTATCCATAGATAATCCTCAAGGAAAGTTCCACATTAATCAGTCCTATCTTCTCATTCCCTATTTCCCTCCCAGAATATTTCCCTCCTTCCATTCTCCACATATATATATATATATATGCCTAATTAGGGATAAATAAGTATTAATGATAAACGTTATTATGCACATGTAAGTACTTCTACAGCTAATGTTCAGCAAGTGTGTTTACCATTTCTTTCATGCTCCCCTCCCAGAGCTGATTTCTTGAGCTGTACAAAATCTTTCTGAGCAACCAGAGACTTCAGGGAACCTATCAGTCACATTGTGTCTTCAGGGGCCCTTGTCCTTACCTGCCCCTGCCTGATTGATATCCAGCTCTGCTATTTTGTTACCATCCAAATACTTCCTCAGTATTATCCCAGGAATTCCTGTCATCTGGATTCTGGGTCGGGTTCAGCCAGAAGGATTTTAGTTCAATTTATACTTCTCCTACCTTTTAAACTCCCCCCCCCCCCCAGTGCTGGGCTTAAACACAGAGCTTTGGCACTGAGTTACATTCTCAGACCTTTTCAATATTTTTATTTTAAAGAGAAGTTCTCACTCATCTAACCTGGGCTTCAATTTACACCTCTGCTGTAACCTAGAGTTCTGGGACTGTAGGTATGTGCCACCATGCCCAGTTTATTTTCTTATTTTCAATTACAGTTTTTGTTTGTTTGTTTGCTTTCCAGTACCAGGGATCCAACTCAAGACCTTCGGTTTGCTGGGCTGACACTTATGCCTCTGAGCTCTTTCCTCATCCCCAATTTCCTTGTTTTATTGGAGTATATGCTCTAGTTGATTTTTCTGGAAGTCCTAAATGTTGCTACCACATGTCATATAGTGGGAAGGCAAGTTTGCAAACCTATGAGGTATCCTTGCTTATCTTGATCACCACCTGGACCCTGTGAGATTCCTGGGTCTTCCTCTAAGTTAAAATGACCATGTATAAGAAACATTTTAATTGATTTGGTACATCTAGCAAGCCACAGCCGTGCAACTAAAGGCATTCATGAGGGAGGACTTACAGAACTGCTTCAGAAATTTGCAAGAGGTGCCTGCCAGACCCCTCCAGCCCAGGCCTGGCACATGTGAAACCTTCTCAGCCTCGCTGGAAGCCTTTCCAGCCAGAACCCAGGCCTGGCATGCTGCAGCAGGAAGAAGCAGCCGAGCACAGCAGGCAGACCCAAGGCAGGCACTTCTGGAGCAATTTGTACTTGGTAGGTCTGGATCCAGGAAGCTGAGACACTTTGCTAGACTCAGATCTATGAGAACATCCTCTGTCTTGCTCTCTTGATCAAGATAGGGTGCAACATGTCACTGGGTGAACTAGTGTGCCCGGAAGACCCCAGGTACATCAAGGGAAGGTGATCAGACAGAACTTACAGGAACTAATTTAAATAAATATTCCAACATTTAGTATCTGCTTAGCTACACAGGCATAATCTTTGTGTTTATAGTTTAAAATAAACTCATTAGTTGCACAATTTTGTCAACTGCTAAATATCACTACCCATTATTAGAATTCCTAACCGTAGTTCTGTCCACAGAAAACTGTACCTGCCTTAACCACATAATCACTCTTGGGTAGGAGTTTCAGTCTGTGCTAAGGTAATCACTGCAACAAATTTCTACAGCACAGGTCAGAGGTAAGTGCTAAGAGAAGTGAGTGAGAAAGAGAAGGAGCAAAGTGCACTGTCAGGCCCTGAGCCCACCCAGAACAAATGCAGGAGACACTAGTATAGAAGAAATTGGAAATCACACTCCTGGTATTTCTGAAATAATAGTGTCTGAAATAAAGAAACAACTGCAGAAAGGTATAGAGGAAATCAGATCAGAAACAATCTGTGAAGAAAGTTGCAAGAAGGAGGCTGGCCAAATAGCTCAGCAGATTAAATCACCTGCTTAGGCACATGGAGCAGCTGGGGTTCAATCCCTGGCATGCTGTGCCAGGCCTGCCGCCAGGGTGCACTGAGATGGCCATTGAGACTGGCACTGGGTGCACACACCTGTAATCCAGCTATTCAGAGGCTGAACACAGGTGGATCACTATGAGTTTGATCTAGTAGTAAGACCCTGTAGATCCTTTACTAAAATACAAAAAAAAATTAAAAGTTAAAAAGAAGTTTGCAAGAAGGATGGCATAAGTGTACTCAAAGTGAGAGGATAATTTCAGGGAACGACTAATATATACCTTTTACTGCAATATATTTAAAATGTTTTAAGCATTCACTGCATTTTTAAATAGCATCACCTAGGCCGCAGCTTCCTTGTGATTTAGGGATCCTGTTTCTTTCATCTGAAGATTCCATCAAGGTACTGGGACCTCAACTAGGAATCTGCAAACACTGCACGCTGCAAAGGAAGAGAATGTGGAGGAACTTGGGAATGGTTTCAGAGGCCTGTCCTGTACATAGCGAGCACCTCCCTTGCACCCCAGTGATCATGATGCATCTATGAGGATCTCCTCAGTGAGAGATCCTCACATGGACACATTCTGTCCATGTTTGGTTAGAGCAAGACAAGTTACATTAGCACAACTGGCTACTCAGCCACAGCTGGAAATTGTGTCTCTTTACAATTTTAAAGATTCTCCTTTTTTGTCTTCTGGCTTGCCATGTTTCCACTGAAAGTCTGATACAAGTTTGACAACTGTTTCTTTGCATTTGAAGTTTCTTATTTGGCTACTGATTGAACTTCAGTGGAACAATGGTTAACTGAGGGAGAATTATATTCTGTTGTCACATTGAATGATAAACCTGTAGTTCTTAATAGAGGTGATTTGCTCTCCAGCGAGTGTTGGGCAATGTCTAGAGATATTTTATTTTCTGAATTGGGGTGTGTGTGTGTGTGTGTGTGTGTCTGTGTGTGTGCATGTTTATGTGTCTGATAGCAGTGAGTATCAGCCAACATGTTGATAAAAACACAACCTTGTACAGGTCAGACCCTAAAACACAAGACTGAAACATCTGTCATGCTAGGACTTAGGAACACAGGAACCGCACCCTGAGATTCTGTCTGCATTCTTAGTTCAGTACCCATAGTCACTATCACCATAGTGAAGCATGCACAGCAGGGACATGGAGGAAACTTTGATGACATTTCCCTGCAGGGTAGGGAGGGTGGAGCTGTGGTCTTGTCTGCTGTGCAAGAAGCTGGCCTTCCTCTGTGGTAGCTGGGATCTGAGTTCCCAAAGCAGGTTCAATGCAAACTCATACAAATTAAGTCACCTGTGCGATGACAGATGTCTTTATGATTTTGGGTCTCTATCCTATTTTGGATTTATATTTTACTTTGGTATTTCTTTTTTTCCCCTTGGCACTAGGTATGAAACTGAGGACCTTGCTCTTTCTAGGCAAGTGCTTGTGCAGCTGAGCTATCTCCCCAGTCCTATTATATATTTTATGAGATTTATTCCTTGGTATTTTATTTTTGTGGCTCTTACAAATATCATCTATTTTCTTTTGATAACTATTTCCTTAATATTTTACATCATTAATTAAAAATTTTTTGATTGTATAGAAAAACAGAACAGTACAATGAACAATGGTAATTTAAAATATGTATTTTGCTGTGTTTATTATTAATGTACAAAAATACAATTAGTTTTGCATGTTTACCCTTTAAAAATCATACCTATGTTTATAACAGCACAATTTACAACAGCTAAGCTCTTAAAACAGTGTAGATGCCCATGGATAGATGCATAGGTAAAGCAAATGGATGAATGAATAAAGCAAATGTGGTAGATATACATGATGGAATTTTACTCAGCCATAAAGAAGACTAAAATAATGGCATTAGCAGGAAAAATGTGGTGAAAGATAAATATGACATGGTTTGTCTGATAGGAGAAACCCAACATGTAAATTAACTGAAGAGCAAAATAAAGGAGTGATGGTGGGAGACAGAGGGGCAGGCCTTTTAGAGATGGGGAAGAGGATCAAGAGAAGGTGGGAGGGGAGGAAACAGGAAATAAAATGGTTGAGTTAGGTTTCATATGCACCAGTTCCCCCACACAAATGCATTGGTTATAGCAAATGTACATGGATAAAAATTATTTTGTGGTTATGTATCAGTAGCTTGTAAAACCCTTCCATTCATCCTGGACAGTATAGCAAGACACTGTCTTTAAAATAAACATGCACTGCCAGCCCCCTGGGTGCAGACAGTGATTGAGACTGGGTGTGGTGGCGTGCACCTGTAATCCTAGAGCTGGGGAGGCTGAAAAACAGGCAGATCAGGATGAGTCTGATCTGTGTAATGAGACCCTGTAGATCCTGTACAAAATACACACAAAAAAGGAAAACAAAAACAACTAAATATAAATGAATACAGTTTTTTTCTATAGGAGATTATAAGATTGGAAATAATGACAGCTTTTTCTTCCTTTCCAATTTTTATACTTTGTATTTATTTACTTTTTAGACAGAGCCTTGCTATGTATTCAGGCTGGCCTTGAACTTGCTACATAAATGATCCTCCTGCGTCAGCCTTTCTTGTGCTGAGATGAGAGGTGTGTGCGGCAACGCTCTTGCTGTGAGAAAGGGCTGGAGAAGTCGCTCTGTTGTCCTGGCTGGGATTGAACTTGTGATCCTGGCCTGGGCATCGCAGAGTGCTGGGATTACCTTTGTGTGCTGCCATGCCTGGCTTTATTCTTTGTCTTTCTTTCTGCATAGTCCAGAGGACTATAGAGTAAGCGCGATGAAATAGTGGAAATCCTTATTTTATTTCTGTTTAGAAAGGAAGTACTTCTGATTTGTTGTCCCTGTTTTTAAGATGATGCCTCTACAAAGCAGGGGCACTAACATGCCTACCACAGGGCTTTTGGCTCTTATAATTCACCAAATAGAGAATTTATTTATGCCAACTTCATGCTAATTTTGCTAAAATTAATCACAAATAAGTGCATGATTTTTATCAAAAAAATCTGTTTTTACATCTGGTGGGATGTTTATACAGTTTTCCCATTTTAATCTGTCAATGTGCTGAATTGCATTAGTAGATTTTCTAGGGTTAAAATACCCTTGCATTTTTGGGATAAGCCACTTTGGTAAATATAGCTAGTCTTTGTTATGTAGTCTGCATTTGGTTTGTTAATAGTTTGCTCAGGATTTTTGCATTTCATTCATAAAAATGACCTATAATTTATAAAGATAACCTACTGACCTATAATTTTCCTTTCTTATACCAGCCTTATCTAATTTTTGTATCAAGGTTATATGACCCTATGAATAAAATTTGGAAAGTATGATCCATGAATGTTTGTCTGCAAACATCATAAAAGTCTAATGCTTTCTTTGTCAGAATATTTTTATTACTCATTTTCTTTTAGTGTTAGAGGACTATTCAGCTTTTTAATTTTGATATTCTATTTTTCTAGGTAATTTTAAATTTTGTCTACATTTTCTCATTTATTGGAATAGAGGTGTTATTGTCAGTGTCTTTAAAATTTTTGCTCACCTGGAACTTTTAGCATATGCAATATAATTTCTAGGTTGAAGGGTTTCAAGAATAACTGGCATTTCTGACTTTCTGTGATCTTTAGCAACTATTCTTCAGATTTTATGGAAATAAACTGCATTCTAACTCACGCATTTTTCTTTGGCCAGAACAATAAAAGGATGGTAGAAATTTTGTAGCTACACTATCTTTTTGCTCTGAATTCACACTTTTTTCCTTTGCCATCTTGGAGAGGGGTCATCTGAGCATAGAAGTCAGAACACCTGTGTGCTCCATCAGGTAGGTCCTAGTGACAGGGTGAGCATTGAGTTCAAGTCAACAAGAGTTCAGGGAGCACAGTTAAAGCTAGCAGGAGGTGCAGAGACTGTCGCAGGCTAGAAAGAAAAATCTAGTTCTAACCTGAAAGCCGGAAATCAGCCTAAACTTCAAGGGAACTAAAGGCGTAGGTTTGCTGGGATCATCCACTACAGTGCAATTAAGAATATAGCTGGCTTGCTGGGGTTTGAATCTGGTGTGGTCTCCTGAGAAGGAAAGCTGACCAAGGAATAGGAGGCTGAAACTGAACATGAGAAGCACAAGGATTCAGTCACCAAACAGGCATGGGCACTGGAAGAACCTCAGACTCATCCTAACATCAGCAGGAAAATGGGGAGCTTCAGGGTCCTTTCTGTTGTGAGAGTCACAGCTTCCCATCACTCATCAGCTCTGGTCCTATAAGCGGGATTAGGAGGGTCATGTATTCCAGTCAGAGATGCCATACACATGCTTGTCATCTTATAATAACATAGGTTGTGTCCCAGCACAGTTGTTTTGTAAACCTGGGGATTGAACCTGGGGCCTCATGCACACTAGGCAAACACACACTAAACAGACCTATTTTCAATTTCATTTTTGAGATGGGGTCTTGCTAAAGTGATCAGCTTTAAACATGCTAGTATTAGATGAATACCATACCACATTTGGCCTGTTTGCAGTTTTTTTTTTTATTTTGTTGATAGAACATCTCACCAGGCATGTAGTTCAAGATGGCATTCGATTCACTATGTAGCTCAGGCTGGCTTTAAACTTGTAGTCTTCCTCCTGCCCCATGCTCCTAGGTGCTGGGATTGCAGGCATGTAGTCCTTTTTTCTTTCTCTTTTTGACACAGTGTTGGTTTCACTGTCAAGTTCAGGATGCCCTTCACCTCATTTTGTAGCCTGGCTTGACTTTGAACAACCAGTGACCCTCCTGTCTCAGCCTCTGAAGTGCTGGGATTATAAGCGTGTGCCACTATGTCCAGCTAGGCATGCAGTCTTGAATCTCTTTTTTAGCAGTGTATTTCAGTAGTGCATACAGAGCTGCCTCGTGCTTTTTCCTCTGGACTTGGCTGTTTGTTATATGAATATATGATTCTTGAAGTGGTTCTCTAGAGTAGGCAGCTAGGTAATCTTCACGCTTCTGCTAACCTCACATTACCATAATGAAAGTTCTTACACTTATGTTTGATGCCTGTGGAATTTTGTGAGAGAAATTCCCATGGTCAGAACTAAAGTTTCAATGAGCATGTTCATCTAGAATTTTGGCAAATGTCTCCAAAATGCCTTCCATCAAGGTGACATCCAGCAAGGACGTGACAGTGAAAACCAAGGATCTCAGTAGAATTTTCATTTCTACTCTTTTCATTAAAAGTGAGTCTGAGTTGATTTTGTGTGATTAAGGGCCAGTGTGATAATTGAGAATTTCCCAGTTAGCCTGAGACCCAAGTGAAAGCCCGGAGCTGAAAATAACAGTTCATTTGCCCAACAACCAGTGTTATAGAGCGGGTCTACTTAGGTCCACTTGGGGCACCGATGACCCAGGTGGTTGGACTGGACCTATTCAGTGCCCTTCTAGTGAGAACGTGCATAAGGAAACCTGCCACAAAATGCATTTTCTATTTAACATATGCAACGTGCTATTAAAGTGTTTTCAGAGGGAGAAAAATGAGCACACATAGAAGGGCAATTCGTGAGCCTAATTTCTTTTGAATCAGTGAGTTAGGAATACATGATTAAAGGTTTTTAATGTTTTGTAAGTTTCACTTGGTTTTCTTTTAAAACTTGCCTCCGTGCATTGTCCCAAAGTACTATAACTGCTTCAATAGAGCTGAGATTTTAAAAAAAAATTAAGAAAATATTTTCAAGCTATGTCTAAGGGATAGCAAGATTCCCATCAGAAAGGGCAGTGTATGTAACACAAAGAGAGAAGGTGCCTGCTATATTTAAATTCTTGAGGACTTCTGGGAAGTTGACAGAGCAGTAAGCAGCAGCCAGCCAACCTTTCCAAGATTTGGAATCCAGATGCTGTAAAATAATGACTTAGGGAAGAAAGGGAGGTAGGTCAATCCTCAGGTACAGCAAGGTTCTGAACGGAAGATTGGAGGCCACAGAGAATGAGCTAGGCCTCACTGCAGAGAGATGAGTAAGAAATTTGTGCTTTCTCACTGGTTCCCAGCATATTTCAGGATTGCGGAAGACCTAATCCATAGAGATGCGGTGAGTGTGGTGAGTCCTCACTGGGGAGAAACGTACTGTGAGCTCCAACATTTGGTGAGTGACTCCAGTCCAAGCAACTGCTACGAGCCCTGTGGATGATGCCTGTCCATGTGCCACGGTAGGGAGGGGCCAGCCAACCTGGTACTTTGCTTGGCTTCATCTCAGCCATGGGTGGGCTTCATCTCAGGGCTTCTATTGTTGGAGACCCCTAGTGACTACGTGAGGGACAGCTGGGCGAGATGGTCATTGTCACGGAGCCAAGGTCAGGCCAGGTGCTGTAGGAGAGAGACTCAGGATCCAACCCCACAGCCAAGGGCCAGAAGCAGCTGAATTTCTGTGGATGTAAAAGGACCAGAACTGGTGCTCTGCCCTAATGCTGGAGAAGGCTTTCTTGGATCACTCAGCACAGATCGAGGTTCTGACTACCTCTGTTGTCTACCAGTGATGGCATAGACGTGCTCTGAGTGGAAAAACCACAAAACTGTAGGTTGGAAGTCACAGAGAATTTTGTTTTTCTTTTGGTTTCTGGTGTTTGATTGTTTATTGTTTTTTCTAATTTTTTTTGGGTTTGAGTATCATCATTTAGAGGTTTTTTTTTTTTTTTTGTCTTTTTATTCTTTCCCTCCTATATATTTCATCAGTTACCTGAGGCTTAGGTAATCCTCCTTTGCCTATTTACCTTGCTTTTAATCTGTTTTGCTTCATTTAACTATTTTTTATTATTCCTTTCAATTTTTTCCCTTCTACTAAATGTTTACTGTACATAAATTTCCATTCTTATCATATATGTATTTATTTACTTATTTATGGCAGATAATACATACACCTAGTAAGTACATCCCCCATTTTAGGAAATTCTGATCGGGGTTACATTGTAAGATATAACCCAAGCCATAAGACCCATTGGGTATTATCATATAACTTCCTTTTCCTTTAAATGCATCCCATTTTTCTTGGAATTTTTTTTTCAGAAGTTCTGGAAATCTTTCAAGAATGTCAGTACAAGTGGTATGAAAACACTGTGAATACCACTGTTTTGTACTCTTCAGGACAGTCAGGCTCACAGAAACGTTACAATGTGTCTTCATCTGCGTGATCTGGCACATGAATATTACAACTACAAACATTCATGAAAGAGGACTTGTACAACTGCTTCAGAAAGTGTTCATGGGGGCTGGAGAGATGGCTCAGTGGAATAAGTGCTTCCCTGGTAAGTACAAGGGCCTGAGTTCAATCCCTGGTTCCGCAAAAAAAAAAAAAAAAAAAAAAAAAATCATTTGGGGTCTGGGGAGAATAATTGCTTAAGTGCTTGTCTAGCAAGCACAAGGTCCTGAGTTCAATCCCCAATTCTGCCAGAAAAAAAAAATCAGAAAGTGTTCATGAATTAATAGATTAGAGTTAATAGCTTGCAATGTTCATGAGTTAGGAATTAGAATAATAATGTCCAGAAAATAGATTGTTTCTTTGGCGGAACTGAGCAGCTCCTGTGGATGTGGGAGGTGGCCGGGTCCTCAGATACATGTTGAGAGAAAAAAGTCACCAAAGTTGGTAAATCAAGTTAACAAAATACAAATTATTGCCAATGTATTATGCTGAGCACCTTGTTGAGTGTCTCCTTATTTAATTTTGAACTTTTAATACCTCTGTAAGAAAGATAGTTTTTTTTTCAAACTAATGATTTTCAGTTATCTTTATGATTTATGTTCACTCCCTGCAGCTTGAAATACTTCTATGAAAGAGGAAACAATGGAGTTGGCCATGTTTAATTCCTTAGGATAGGTGGTGCTGGCCATGTGAACTGCATTTGTGTGTATCTTGGAGGGAAAAGCAAAAGACTGAGAATGGCTGGGGCTATAACTTGCAATGTAACCTCGAGCAGAATTTCCTTCCAGGGGGGATGTACTAGGTGGCTGTATTAGCTAAAATACATACATACATACATACGTACATACATACATGCATACATATATACATACATACATTTGTTCCAATCTAGTCACACATTTCGTGTATACTAGTTCATGCAATGATAAGACTCAGAGGCCAAACATATCACTGTTTGCAAGCTGGAGAACCAGAAAAGGCAGTGGTGAGACTTAGTCTGAAATCTGAATGCCAGAAAGCTGGGAGAGCAGATGGTGTTACTCCAAGTTTGAGTCTGAAGACCTGAGAATTAGAAAGGAGAAGGCTCTGGAGTTCAGGGAAGATGTTGTTTGGTGTGATGGAGCCCTTGGTGTAAGCTGTGAGGCCTGAAGGCAGATGATGAGTGCCTCAGAGATAGAGTGAACCCACTCTTGCTCCCCTTGTTTGGTTCTATTTGTGGCCTCAAAGGATTGAATGAAACCCAACTGCCTTGGTGAGAGTGGATCTTATTTCCTCAGTGTACCAACTCAGATGCTTCTCTGTTTTCAAAACACTGCCACAGACTCTCAGACAATGTTTTTCCACATATCTGATGGATGCATAAGACCAACCATCATGAGAATAAAGGGGGTGGAATCTTATCAACCAGCATCCTATGAAACAGGTGGGGAATAATCTATTCCTCTTTGTCATAGACGTTTCCATGAACTTTACTTTATCTTATTGCATTGGGTTTTTTACTTCTTATAGGGCAACATTATCCAGGGACTGACTATCACATACCATCTATGTGCCAGCTCCGTGCTGAACAGGGACTCAAGAGAGGAGTGACAGGACCTTGTTCTTGAAGAGCTATGGGGGCCGTTGTTAAAGGGAACTTGTGATGCTCACTGGGAACATAAATAGATTCATGAAGCAGACTTAGGAGAGATAAACTTAGTAAATACAAAAGACATCTAAGAAAAACTCTCTCTGTTACACTTATAGTGAAGTGAAAATTGGCTTGAGGAAATTGAACCCAGAAGCAGTTGTGTGGATGACTCCATCTGGGGAAGTGCAGGTATCTGGGCTGCCCCAAGCCACTGCTGAAAGATAGCGGGCTCCTCAGTTACATCTTAATATTCTCTGAGATGAGGTCTCCACAGCTTGCTCACAGCATTACTGCTTGGGATGTTTTCTTTCCTTCCTTCTTTCTTTCTTTCTTTCTTTCTTTCTTTCTTTCTTTCTTTCTTTCTTTCTTTCTTTCTTTCTTTCCTTCCTTCCTTCCTTCCTTCTTTCTTTCTTTCTTTCTTTCTTTCTTCCTTCCTTCCTTCCTTCCTTCCTTCCTTCCTTCCTTCCTTCCTTCCTTCCTTCCTTCTTTCTTTCCATCTTCCTTTCTTTTTTAATGTGTTTTTAGTATAGGGTCTACAGGGTCTCACTACACAGATCGGATTCCAGTGATCTTCCTGTCCTCAGCCTGCGAAGCGCTGAGATTACACATGCACACCACCATGCCAAATCTCAATCTCTTCTTCAGTGTGCCCTAACGGTAAGATCGACACAGCAGGCCTGGAGATCAAACCCTTGGCCCCTGCATCTCTCTAAGCAGGCACATTAGTCTGCTGAGCTATCTGGCCGGTCCTTTTCAGGATGCTTTCTAATGTCTGTCCAGAATCTCTGATTGAAAGTTGAGCTCATCATCTCCTGGCCAGCAGCTCTCTGCTGTTTGGATGTCACTAATGATTGGTAAGTGCTGAGAGACTCTCCCTCCTGATAAGTCTGTGCTCCTTCCATTCCAGATTCTACTATTCTCAGCACCTCTAGCCATGGATGATAACATTCTGGGTTTTTCGTGTAGTATATTTTACAATTAGCTGCACCAAGACCTTCAGATCCAACTATATAAACAAATGAGTTTGGGCTTATGCTATCCTTCTCCCACAGGTCAAATTTCTAAGGTTGCACATTGCTCCTTTAGTATTTTCATTTCTTCTTCAAATTTCATTCTCCTACAAATTCTAAATTTCATTATATTTTTATGTATTTTTGACAGTGTCTACAGGGTCCCACTATGTAGATTGGACTTGTAGTGATTCTCCTGTTTTCAGCCACCCGGGTGCTGGGATTACTGATGTGCACCACCAAAGTGAGTTTCAATTACTCTCACAGCCTGCCCTGTGTGTGGGCCAGCACAGCACATTGGAGATTGAACCCCAGATGCTGCATTCTGCCTAAGCAGGCACTTAGCTATCAGGCCAGCCCCAAATTCTAAATTCTATTTAAAAGGCCAAATCTTTCTATCTCTTAGCTAGATTGGAAGTCCTTCTCACAGCTCAATATCATGCCCTCAACCCAAGCCTTGGTGTACTTAGGCATGTTCATTTCTGTCTCTCTTTCCAGTGCTCTTTCTCTGAGGCTCCACAAGACAGGCTTTTGCTTAATGGATGGCGTATGGACTAAGAAGGAAATGCAGACTCTTTCATTTATGTGCCTGCTGCACTGGAAATAGCATGACTGAAAGAGTTGTTTGGAGATCTTCCTGAAGAAAGTCCCAAACTATTTCTCCTTTATGGACTGGAAAAAACTTGAGTTATATTTCATGCATCTTTCATAAATATGTATCTGGGCAAGTGAAGTCTGGCTATCCAATTCAAGTCTAGCAAGCTGGAATCACATCATTCAGGATATAAAAAATCTGGGAAGAAATTAATGCTTTGCATACTTTTTTGGGCTGTAATTTCTGGGACCTGGATCTTTAAGGGTACATTATTGATGTTTCTCACAGGCAAGGGGCATATGAAAAATAAATGTATTCAAGGGTTCCAAGGCTATTATTGATTGGGAGGCAGGTAGGCAATAGGAAGGAAATATAGCGAGACAGATGGAGATAGTTAACTTTGGTCTCCTGGGCAACAAGTCAGGACCTGCCAGATGGCTGGTCCCAGGGTTTTTGCACAGGACAGCCCTACATGGCTTGTGGGACATTCTAGCCATATTTGGGTGGAGTCTGAGCAGCTATATCAGAATCTGACAGAGAGTTTCTTCAGGCCTGAGGGCTGCAAGAGGTAAGTCTGAGGAGCACAATAGCGGTTAGCAGCACTGATAACCAAGCAGCTCATGGGAAAGCACTTTTCTAGCCAGGGTCAGAAGAGAACACTGTACAAGCCTGTGAGGGACCAAGATGAAGTCAAGAAAACTCACCGACACCAATGAAGCAACTGAAGTTCAAACAGCTTGAAGAGATTTCGCAGTATCGTGTACCCAGGTCTTCTGCACTTCCCAGGGCCAGGAACCTGAGGATAGAATTGGTTCCCACTAACACTTTTCAGTAGAATTTTGTTTGCCTTCACTCTCTCACTTCTGGGAATTTCATGTGTCCTAAAATCCCTTCATAACAATAACAATAATAATAGTCATCATATTTTAAGAATAGGTACCATTTCAGTGTTTATTATGGGCTATTTGAAAGTTACAGTTATCCAAACACTCAAGAGTGATATCTGAGAAAATGTAGCCAGCCCAGAGAGATTTAATAATGTCTACAAGATAGCACAGCTAGTAAGTGTCTGTTTTAAGGTCATATACAATTCCAAAGTTGCATATTTGCATTACAACAAATCAGGAACTATGCTAAGGAATCCCTAGAGATGTCCTTATCTTCACTGTTCATTGTAGTGTGCTCAAGCAAGTCAACCTAGTGAAGGAAACACGGGGTGGACTACTTCCCCGAGAGGCACAGCCTGCTGCTCTGGCCTCTTATACAGAGGTCACCAATAAAAGTCTCTTTTATCTTTCTATGCATTTCTCTGCCTAAGGACATGGCAGGGTAGAAGGGTTCTAACTGGCAAGGTCTTTGTTCTGTTCAAATTTGCTCTTCACTTCCACCAACCATTTCTCCTCTTACACAAATGATCTGGCCTCTAAGGTCTTTGTCCCAGAGCACATGCCTTTGACTTTCACCCAGATAGGAGCAAGCAGCCTAGACAGACATGACCTTAAATGGAGAGACCCATTATCTGTATTATTTGGATTATTAAATGTTCTGTATTTCTCAGATGTTCTCTCATTAAATTGTATTTTTTAAGGCAATTTATCTTTTCATTCCCATATACAGCATAGTGTCACTATGCAGCTTTAAAGAGTATAATATGAATGAGTATATGAATGAATGAATGCATGAGGGCAGGTAGACAGATTGAGTGCTTCTAATTTCTTTTCATTTTAGATTATATTTTTACCAGAGTCCCAAAGTAAGGCTCCTATTTGCCACAAGGTGTTTTGTGCTTTCTTTTTTCTTACTGTTTGCCTTAGGATATTTGTACTTTCTGTTTTCATTCACCAAAATATTCTTCAGTAGAGTTTTGGGTGATTTCTGCCCTTATTCATTCAAATACAATTAGAATCCCTGGAGAAGACTTTCTGCACATTTCCACTGAAAATACACTACCACAGTTCTCTACCTCCTCACCCTGATCTATTTCTCTCTGTAGACTTATAGAATGTTTGCTTACTGTTTCCTTCCTCACTAAATTCATAAAACTGTACTATGGATAACCACTAGCAAAATAACAAGGTAGAAAGTATTAATTATTGAATCTTTGATGTAATTCAGGTATAAAAAATAAGATACACAAACAGCTACATCTCTTAATTTACTGATAAGAGACATCTGCTATAATAATGTCTGTAAGTATAATATCATGTATGCACCTTCTATGATACCAAAACATTATGAAAACAGTTTGCAAAGTATTAATTTATCAAATCCATCTTGTCAAGTTATCTTAAAACTGTCTCATTGATATTTGTACTCCAATAAAATAAAAAAAATTTAAAAAATGAAAAAAGAATAAATTCATAAAACTGAGGTATCTGCTTTATTCTCACCTATGTCTGCAATGCTCTTAATGGTTACTGGCAGGTAGTAGCAGCTCAGTGAATACGGGCTGAAGTGGTAGAAAGCTTCTGACCGATGGTATGTGTCCTTGCTCAGGCACCCCATCTTTGCCAGGCTCTAATCTGGTGTATACTGTCAATTTTCCACAGTCTGATAACACAAAAAATGTTGCCTCCTCATTAATAAGTTAATTATTTTTTAATCTCTTCTTGAAAATGTGCATTAAGAGCACTTATTTCAGGGTCCATTATTTCCTGGTGTTTACAGCAGGACAGCCTCATGATGAATGAAAACTTATATTAAAAACATTGTTTGTCCGCCATCATGGAGGAAAACATAGATTTGGGGGTAGTGTAAAATTTTTTTTTTCCATGCTCTTGTAAATTTATTGTTTTAAACGGTGGTACACTGCTTGTTAGCAAGAACATCTGTATCCTACAACACTTAACAGTTTTCTACCAAACTTGGAAAATGGGCCACATGGTCCTAGAAGCTGGGTCAGTGGAACAACTGGAGCAGCAGTATCATTTTAAAGGAAAAAAAATAAATGCAATTAATACATTGTTCTCAGAAGCAGTCATTTTTTTAAAAGTGTATTTTAGTATAGAGTCTCACTACACAGATCAGAAATATAGTGATTCCCCTGTTTTTAGCCTCCCAAGCTCTGAGATTACAGGCGGAGGCCACCATGCCCAGTCTCAGTTGCTAGAAATTGAACCCTGGTCCCTGTGTCTACCTAAGCAGGCATTTTAATCCACTGAGCTATCTGGCCAGTCTAAAGCAGTCATTTTTTTAACTTACGTTGACTTGGCTTTCACTGTAGGTAGGCATAGTTGTGGGCTTGTGAGACAGGCTTGATGGGGACAGAAAAAAGCTACATAAAGTATTTTAATTTGAACTTGCTCTAATTCAAATTAGTTACTGCTTGGAAATTTAATGTATAAAAGATACAATGGAGGCTGAGGGTGCAGCTCAATGGTACAGCACATGCCTGTCATGGACTTTGATTCCTAGCATCAAATCACAAACAATATGATGGTGGTAGATGAAGTGTGGCAGATAGAATAAAAGAACTGATCATGGATTTTTCTGACATGGATTTAGGTGATAGTTCCCTACGGTTAGGAACCAGCAAAACAGATGTTCTGTAAGATGTATACAATACACAGTGTGTTTCCCAGAAAAAGAGTCCCTTCTTTAATTTAGAGAAAAGGTAATCCCCAAAGTGTTAAAGAAAATTTGGTTGACTGAAATTATGCCACCTTGTTCATCTGATTTTTACTTAGTACCATCTTGGCACAAATTTTACAAAAGGATACCTTACAGCATAGAACACTTTGTCAAGTATGGCAGTGCCCACCTGTCATCTTAACACTCAGCAGCCTGAGGCAGGGGAACTGCTAGGAGTTCAAGATCAGCCTGAGCTACATAGCAAGACACTGTCTCCAAAAAAATAGTGTTTTTGAGCAAGATAACTCAGCAGTCTAAACCACCTGCCTAGGCAAGCTTAGGCAACCACAGGGACCACATGCCCTGCCAGCCCCGCCCCCAGGCCAGGCTGAGCCAGCCGCAAAAAAAAAAAAAAGGTCTTATGTTATAGACAGAGTATAGAACAAGATAGATTTAAAAAAAATCTAATAGGTACTTTATTAACAGTTTTACTTTAAAAGATTAATTGGTAATTGCATAAACTAGAATAGGCCAGTGTACTTATTAATTACAGAATTTTTAAATGATCCAGTTAGATAACATGAATTCTGTAACAATATGTAAATGAGTCTTTAGAGGATCAGTGTATTTAATAGTTTTCTTATGAGGTAAGCTCCTGACAGTTTTTGACTGGCAGTTCTGTAATTATTTGAAAACCTGTATACAAGACTTTAATAATGAGTGGAACTGTACATCCTAACTAGAGCTGTGACTCAGGATTAAGTAAAAATCTTTTAATTAATGCTGATGTCTCAGAGTAGTTTTGCTTTCTGATCCTTTTCCTGTTGGGAAAAAATGGCAGTGCACCCTGGTTTGAGTCATCTGGAAGCTTTGCATCACTTCTGAGAACCCTGCTAGTCTTGACTGTGGGACCCAAGTATCCCCTCTAGTGGTAGTCCTGGGCACCACAGCTGTGGCTTTCAGCTTAGCACAAACTTGTTTTGGAGACAGGAAGTCAGGCGTAAGCATGAAGCCATAGGTAGTACATATGCAAAGTGTGGCTGTGTTTCAGTAAAACTTACTTATGGATGGTGACATTGAATTCTGCATAATTTTTACATGTCAGAAAACTATCTTGTGCCAAGGAGATGGCTCAGTGGAATAAGTGCTTCCTTGGCAAGTGCAAGGGCCTGAGTTCAATCCCCGGTTCCCCTCTAACCCTCCCCCAAGACTATCTTGTGATGATTTCTCCCACTCAAAAAAACAAAAACAAAAAACAAAACAAAACTGTTTTTAGCTTACAGGGTGTATAAAGACAGGCAATGGGCCAGAATTAGCTCATGGTGATATTTTGGTGGCCCCTCCCTAATAGGACTGGTTTCGATGGGCTACCTACCACAGAAGGGAATGCCATCATGTTCTATAATAAGTAACTTGCTCTGAACTAAACAGGCACTGGTCAGTACATATTTTGTGGTATTTAAGGCCAGTCTTATGGCCTTGTTTATCTTATTTTTCTCTTGGGTTACTGGGAGTATATACACATATGTACATTGAGAAACTTTCAAATTGTAGGTAAAAACACCGTCAGTAGTAAAATTATGAACACTTATTTACAAATAAGACATTTTCATGATAAATTAAAAGCATAAAGGAGTATGTGCAATTCTGCATAAGTAATAAAACATTCAAATTACCAAGGTGCTGAGAGCACTAACATTTCCTAGGCAACAGTCTAATCTTAGGCATGCTGCTTGCTTGCTCTCACCTGGTGTTGCTGATGAGACAAGGTGGTGCAGCAGTGGGAAAGTCTGGCTGGTCCTGGGCTCAGGCTCTTTTGAGAGCACACAAGTAAGTATTTGCCCAACACTGCTTTTGAAATGATTTGCTGAAGATCAAAGTACAAATCTGTATATTTATTGGTTTGGCAACTTTGCTTAGAAAGGAATAACTGTCCTGTCCCCCTTCATACTGCTCCATCTCAGATATCCTCCACTTGTCATTACACACATGTCCCCTGTGACACCACATACAGTGATGTATGTCAGAATTCTGCAGGTGGGTCCTTTTTTCTGTTACACAGACAAATACATCACCATTTAATAAATACAAATGCAGCAGTTTGTCTTCACAAAGCAGCAAAGATTTTGTTGCACAATGCTGTGACTTCTATTTACTCCAAAGAAAAACAGTCCCATTTCTAGAGAGGGGAAAAATACCCTTTCTTTGCCAAAAGAGCTGAAAGTTTGAAAACTAGAGGAATGTGCTCTTTGTACCCTTTCATTCTTCTCTCTAGTGGGTAAACAGCAAAAACATTCTAGCTAGAAATATGTGCTATTGGTTACATGGGTGTTTATCATTTTTTTCTGATTGTTACCAACTACTTTGATTTCACTTGTGCTTTTTACTCTTCTTTGGAATGGCAGTTCCAGGAATTGTTAAATAAGAGTATTAACATATGAGACTGTAGAGCTCTAGAAATCAACAGATCCATCTACTAGAGTACAAGTCCAACCTTTTCAGAATCTGTTCTTGGATATCTCCAGTTGTATAGGTAATACTGCAAATTGCCATCTCCTATACCAAACTTGAGTTTCTCCAAGAAGATCTTATTTTCCATCAGATCTAGGGCATTGAATACATCAAATCCTTTCAGCTTGGCTATGATGAACACGTCGTTCATGAGGTCTAGCAGTGGTGTCTCCGTGTGGATGTTGTAGAAGGAGTAGGCAGCTTTGAGGCTCTTTTGGGCGGGATGATGCATGACTGTGGAGGGGAGCGTGTAGAAGCTCAGGAAGTCAGTCAGCTTCCCACTGGAGCTCTCCACTACAAACGTGTCAATAATATGCTCCTGGGGAAGGAACCAGTGAGCCACTTCCTCTTCACCCATTACTGGAGCTAGATGGAATTGCTTCAGGTAACTGTTGATTAATTCTCGGACTGCTTTGCTATCTTTTGGTTCCATTGGTCTCAAGCCCGAGGTCTTTGTAACATCTGGCAGTCTGTAAAGCTTCATTGTTCTCTATAATGTCATATTTCTACTCAAGTGAGAAAACTTCACTTCTACCAATTTTCTGGGGTTTAGGGATCGATGCCAGTATCTGCATTGTGGCCACAGGCTTAGGAAGGACGACTCCAGCAGTGTACACGGCCTGGAAGATTCCTTCCAGGTTCACTCTTCTGGTTATTTCTCTAATTAAAACTGGGGCTACCCGTTTGGATCTCAATTTCTTATGAACACAAAGAAAGTTGATTTCTACTATCCTCTTCACACTGTCATAAAATCCGTATGTTGGCAGGGATGGCACTTATGAATCCTACTAGATTTTTATTTGAAGACACTCTGACCCAACAATGCCATTGCAGGAGCCAGCCTGGGGGACGCAGAGCCCACGACAGGAACTCTGGTGAATGGTCGAAGCGGAACATATTGTCATCATCTACATAATTCTCATTTAACAACATGTATAACTCCTTGAGCACCTCTGCATTACTCAAGTCTAAAGTGTCCCACATAAAACCCTGTGGCAATGAATATGGTTCTTGATGTACATTGTCTTTGTCTGGCTCAATTGCACCATGAGAAGTTATGACTTCATTTAGTTTGGGTGCCGGCTGTGTCCCAGAACTGGTATCTGCGTTTGGCTGCTTCATCAATGTTCCTGGCTGGGCCCTGGCATGCTGACAGCAGCTCCACTGCTCTCTGGATATCCTGCAGCTTCTGCATGGGAATGGTAGAATTTTTTTGAAGGTTGGTGAATTTTAATCTCTTGGGAATCAGAGGCAGAGTCAGACTTTGTGCCTCCAGAATTTGGCTTCTCCTTTTTTCTCTTTTGTTTCTTCTTTTTCTTTGTGGCTCCCAAATCCCCTCCAGGATTTCCCTTGGCGTGTTCTGTCTCCTCCTCATTGTCCCCGTCTATCCCGCACGTGTCCTGGTCGTCCAGCTCTAGGCTCTGCTGGCTGGCCGCAGACTCGCTGTTCTCCGCCATCGCGGCGGCGCGGCTGCGAGGCGGCGCTCCGAGCGGCAGACGCGCGGGCCGGGCGCGGAGCAGCTCCCTCTAGTGCCGCCTGCCGTCCTGATGCCGGGCCTCCTAAAATTTTTTTTAAAGTACTCTTTTTTTTTTTTTTTTTTGCGGAACCAGGGATTGAATTCGGGCCCTTGCACTTGCGAGACAAGCGCTTATTCTACTGAGCCAACTCCCTAGCCCTAAAATACTCTTAAACTATTGTGTTGATGTAAAAATTTTTTTGATCTTTGCTTCTGGACATACAGAATCATAAAGATCATATGTATCTTTTCATCTGGAAGAAGTGAAAACCGGACACAGTGTTTCCCATGATCCTGGATAGCAGGCAGTAAAAGACACTGATCTCTGTGTGGAAGCAAACAACGGATACCTAGGGTTTCCTCAACTTAGTATCTGTACAGAATTTCTGGCCCATGGTACAAGAAAGGAAAGCCAGGCCAAACCTGAACAACTTCCTTTAGTTTAGGGGCTTGGGCTAGAAGTCCAGGTGAGCCACAATGTGAGCTGGAGGAGCAAGCCCTGATTAGTTCATGCATATATAGGCCCACTTGAATCCTAGAAAGAAATACGTCAAATGAGGAGGGGAGGTGACGGAGACTGGAGACTGTCCTTAGTGGCGTAGGTGGGATGTTGCACGATTCTCAGGTTCGAGAGAAGGAAACCAAACAAAAAGTGTACATACTGCATGATTCCATTTATAGGAAATTGTAGAAAATTAACTTGAATCTATAATGTCAGAAAACAGAAGAGTGGTTGCCTAGCGACTGGTTGTAGGGCAGAGAAAGACACGATGAAGTCAACACAGAGGACCAGAGTAATCTCTTGCAGGAAGTGGGCATATTCATCATCTTAACTATGGTGATGGCTTTGCAGAGACATACATATATCAAACCCCAACTAACTTTATATGTGTTTTATCACAGTCAATTATTGAAGCTGATCAAAATATGTAATCAATGTTGCCTAAATTCTCAAACATTTTCTTCATCATTCATTTCTCTTTTTTTTTTGACTCAGGAATTGAAGTAACTGCCTTGTGCTTGCCAGCCGGACATTGTGCCAGTTAGCTATATCCCCATTCTTCAGCCTCCTTTTCTTAAAAGAGTCAGTTGGACATTGTTTAATACTTTTGGAGTATCTCTGGTTCATCAGCTGGAATACAGACTGCTACGGGACTGCCTCAAATTGAACTCAGGAAGATAAACGCTTGAGCTGAGCTAGAACTGGGATGGTGGTCTCTCCTTTGAGTTCCTCCAGCTTCCGTCTTTGCTTTCAGCATTAAGGAGCTCCCACCAGTGGCGTGGCCTCCTAGGAGATGAAACTTTACATTAGGCTTCATTGGGACTCCTGCGCATGACCAAGCCCCTCCAGAGACTAGAACCTGGATGTGGCTAGCAGGTGTTCTCACCACAGATATTGTCCAGGACTAAGGAACTCTCATTCACTTGGGCCGCTTCCCACCTTCTTTCCAAGATCAACCTGAGCAGGTGGGGTGCATGTTACCTTTGAAGGACATGGCCAGGGCTCATTCTCTGGTGAGCAAATGATTGATTGCAAAGGGGTGAAAGTATTTTATAACCTGACTTACACAACTGACTTTTGCTTGTCTGCTTATTCTCCTTGATTAGAAAGGCTCTCCATGAGATCCCACTGCTGCTGCTGATGAAGTGGACCTTAGACACCCGCACTCCCAGGTGTTAGTGTCATTGCAAGGTGAGCATCAAGGTACCAGAGGTGAAAGGAAGAGCACCGGGATTGTCGTGGACAATGGTGTAGACTTTGTTCTGGTCTACAAATGGGGCAACTGGAGTTATTTTTGTTGAGTAGGCAGAGAGCTGCCTATTTTCAGATTCCTTTGCTCACCTACATCATCCTAAAGGTTTCAAGTGACTTTGGCAGTCTTTGTCTCATGTAGTCGGAATGCAGCAAGGATTTCTTTACAGGCTTGTTGCTGACAACCTGTCACTGAACTTTTCTGAGAACAGGAACGCACATGGCGCGTTTAATGTCCCATTAAGCCATTGATTTTGGCATGTGATGCTTGGTGGAATATTGTGTCCTGAAAAAAACAAAAAACTCTAAAATGTAATCTCAGGGGAAAGAAGATGGGTCAGTGAAATAAGTGCTTCCCTGGCAAGCACAAGGGCCTGAGTTCAGTCCAAAGCTCTGCCAAAAAATAAGTAAATAAAAATAAAAACTAAAATGTAATCTCAGAAATGGAATATTTTAAAGGCCATGAGTTATGAAGCACACTCCAGTTATTTCTGTCCCTGGAGTGTACAGAATGTCCAAATCTTTATCTGGAGTATTAGTGGTTGACTTTAAGAAATGTTAACATTTTTAAAAAATGTCTTTTGAGAATAGAGAATATAAATCATGAGATCTGAAAATTTGCTTGCTTAAAATTGCCATAGAAGGTGTCATAGAAAGCAGAGTAAGTGAAAATTTTTCTTTCTAACATTAAAATATTGATGTTTAAAAATGAATTCCCATAATAACAACAAATTTGGTTTGGATAATATTCTAATAAAAATGCACTGAAATAATCCTTCTGAGGTTGCTAGCTTATTTAACCTTTTCATTTTACATTGTAAGAATTATTGTTCTATTGTATTCATTAATTAAGACTCTGTCTTCGAACAGACTTGCTGACTTCAAATGCTTGATTTTGTGTTCCTAAGACTAAGTTCTTGTTTCTTACCCGGAGAAAAAGCAGCAAGCAGTACCAGCCTCAGTCTTTGCACTGATGCTATGTCTGGGTCTTTCATGGTATGAATCTGTAATTGTCTTCCCTCCTGTGGGAGGGGTGCATTTTCTCTATTCTGTGACATTGTGTTTGAAGAGAACAGAGCAGAAAAAAACACATGGAAGTTGTTAGTCTCAATTTCATGTGACTCTACTGTATTTTGCCTCTGCCATTTCCATGGTCAATGTGCCTAACCCTAACCTGCCCATGAGAGGAAGACAATGAGAAGCACACTGAGCAACTTGTTCCACTGAGCCCAGGCCTTGCCACACACTAAAGGGCAAGTTAAGTAAAGGTTTAATGCATGCCAATGTGGTGTGTTTGTTATGCAGTAGTACTGGAGCAGTATCTAACCAATAGATCAACGGACAAAACTAATTTCAACAAGAGTGCCCAAAATACTCATTCACTGTGAGTTTTCTAAACATATGTAACAAAACATTTTGTTTGTTTTTTTCTTGTGGGTTATGATTTCAGGTTAAAAATAAGGATAAGATCAATTTCTTGGAAATAAAGAAATTAGACCATGATAGGATTAATAAAATTAATATGACAAACCACTTTTTTTTTTATGTCTTTTTGAGACAGGGTCTCACTATGCAGTTCAGGATGGCCTTAAGCTCACTTTGTAGCTCAAGCTGGTCTTGAACTCACAACAATCCTCCTGCCTCAGCCTCCAAAGTGCTGGGATTACAGGCATGTGCCACCATGCCCGGCCGGCAAACCACTTTTAATACAGTGCTTGTTACCCAGGAGGCATTCAGGAAGAATTTGTTTACTGTATTAAGAAATGAATAGGTGGAACTGCTACTTTCCCTTTTCTGCCCCTTTATTAATTTAGAGAAAAAGGGAAAACATTGAAAAAAGCATTTTCCAATAGAAAACCAGAAATAATTCACAAATTATTGTGTTAAGTCAGTAGTTCTCAAATGGATGTGATCCTCCTCCCAGGAAATGCCTGAGGATATTTCTGACTGTCGTAGTGTGTGTGTGTGTGTGTGTGTGTGTGTGTGTGTGTGTGTG